>JAJLYD010000163.1:146611-173411 GCA_030571615.1 Jamesozyma hellenica | reverse complement strand
TTTCTAAAACTGAAAATTTATAATTAAAAATTAATGAAAGAATAAAACTTGCAAATAGTAAAAATTGAATTCTAAAAGTATCAACCATAATCATTTCCTTATACGCAATTGGGTTTATTTTTTTAAAACTTTGTAAAAGAACAACAATATAAGCTGATGATGCAATGAAAAATATCTTCATTATAGTATTATAAAGTGAATGCCATTTGAAAGTGAATAAATCCAAATAACGTGTGATAAACACTAATGCATATAATACTTGAGTCTTAAAGGAAACACCATCAATTACTTTAGTGGTCTTTATTGTATAAATAAAAATTAAAATACTAGCAAGATGTGAAAGATCACCTATATCAAATTAAAACAATGTTATGTTTCCAATAATAATAATAAAAAAAATAAAATTTATTGAATGAAAGGAAACACGATTATTCTAAAATGTTAGTAAACGAAAGGGTCTATATAATTTAACGCATCGCGTATATTAAACCAAGCAACTTCTCACCAATAACTTGATAATATATGGTATCAATCAAAAAAAATACGTACCAAAAAATCTAAAAACGTTCATATTCGTGTGAATCTATAAAATTTTCTCTGTTTCAATGTTTTCAATTATAACTAAAATACGTCTTGAAATAAAAAGCCTATTTACTTATTTACCTTTTCAAGCTTTACATTTCCGTTAAAATGGATTCGCTGTTCATATGCAAATTGACTATAGCAAAAGCCGGGTCGCGTTTGTTATGTGTCTTTACATATCAAAAACAGTTTGAATAACAAAGTTGAACAAAAGCCTGAATATTAACAAATGTTTTTATCTTATATTTCATATTTTATAATTTACATTTTATAATTATTTTTTTTTGCAGTGACTTATTTGAGTTTTTAGGTGGAGTGATTTTGTTTAAATCAGAAAAGGGCAAACGCACGCAACCCTTAAACGTCCTTGTCGAGAAACGTTGCACAATTGCCAGCAAACTATCAATAATACCTGAAATAAAGCTGTTCTTTTGCCATTCTTGTTCATTTGCAAGAAAATCAAAATAAACTCAAACAAATCTATTTTTTTTGCAACAAATTTTATTACTTAATTGATATGGGATTCTTTTCTAATAACCCTGTGATAGAATTTTTCCATAGGATAATTCGTAAACCATCCACTATAATGATGTGGTTGTTTACTGGTATAATTATGAGCGGAACCATTTATTTAATCTTTTTGCCAGTGGATAATACTACGATTGAAGAAGATAAAAATAACAAAACGAAAAAAAATTAAATATTCCAAGTAATTTTATATAATAGTCTATATTCTTTAATTTTAATATATATATATTAGTGTGATAATTTTTAATGATATATGAGAAGACATTTTTAAAGTAATGAGATTGTGCAAAGTGCAGATGTGTTTATTATATATGTACTTTTTTTTTGATGTGTTTATTTTTGTTTATGAATAATAATGTACATACACAGAAAAAAAAAGGCAATAATAATTTACTCTATGTAATATATATGATTTTTAATGGACTGACAAAAAGGAAAAAACCAAAAGCCATAATTTCTTTTAAAAATCTAATTTACCGTCGGTGGCTGCTAGTTCATATTCGCCATTGATAACTTCAGATAAAATGTTGGCTGATGCAGCAACTAAACCTAGGAATGGCTTAGATGGATCTAAAACTTTAGATGTATATTCTGGATGATATTGAGTAGCAACATAGTACGGGTGATTTTTTAATTCTAAAATTTCACAACGCTTGTTAGTTTCATCCTTACCAACGAAAATTAATCCATTTTCTTCTAAAGTAGGAATTAATTCTGGATTGATTTCGTAACGATGACGATGTCTTTCTTCGACAGAAGTGGCGTTACCGTATAATTTTCTAATACTACTCCATTCAGAATCATCTTTGAAATAAGTTGGTCTTAAACCTAATCTCATAGAACCACCCATTTTTTCCTTATCAATTTCTGGCATGTAAATGACAACTTGATCTTCTTCTTTTAAGTTTTCATCAAATTCAGTGGAGCTAGCATTCTTGTTGCCAATAACACTACGAACGTATTCAATAGTAGCGATTTGTAAACCTAAACAAACACCTAAGTAAGGAATTTTATTTTCACGAGCCCATCTAGCAGCAAGAATCATACCTTCGGTACCTCTGGTACCAAAACCACCTGGAATTAAAATACCATCAGCGGTACTAACTTTTTCCCAAGCTTCATGAAATTTAGTTTTATCAGCTTCTTGAGTTTCAGGCTCCAAATCAGTAGCTTCAACCCACATAATTTCTAGCTTACGACGACATTTCATAGAAGAATGTTCTAAGGCTTTAATAACAGATAAATAGGAATCCTTCAAATTAGTATATTTACCAACTAAAGCAATTTTAATAGTTTCTAAGGATTCGTCAAAATTGCTGGTCATAGCTTTCCATTTGCTTAATAATTGTTGACCTCTTTCTTTGTCTTCTTCAGTTAAGGTCACAGAATCCAACTTTAATCTTGAATATAAATAATTGATCATCTTTTGTTTTAATAATAATAATGGAACATGGTAAGTAGAATTGACATCATGAACGTTAACAACTTGTTCAGCACCAACATGACAAAACATGGCAATCTTTTCAATAGTGGATTGTTCTAAGTATTCAGAACATCTACAAGCAATCATATCTGGAATTAAACCTAATGATCTTAAATCTTTAATAGCTGCTTGAGTTGGTTTAGTCTTTTGTTCACCATGAATGACTGGAACTAAAGAAACATGCAATAAAGCAAAATTTTCTTTACCGACTCTGAATTGAAATTGTCTTAAAGCTTCGACAAATGGGGCTGATTCGATGTCACCAACAGTACCACCTAATTCGATGATACACACATCAGGTTCTAAACCAGTGTTATCGACAGGAATTTTAGAAACACGTTCAATCCAATCTTGAATAGCATTAGTTAAATGTGGAACAATTTGAACGGTTTTACCTAAATAATCACCTTTTCTTTCTTTAGAAATAACATGAGAATAAATCTTACCGGTAGTAATATTATGGTCTTTGGTTAAAGTGACACCTAAGTAACGTTCATAGTTACCTAAATCTAAATCAGTTTCACCACCATCGTTTAAGACAAAACACTCACCATGTTCCAATGGAGACATGGTACCGGCATCAATATTCATGTAAGGATCAATCTTGATAGAAGTGACCTTTAAACCTAAAGTCTTTAATAACATACCGGTAGAAGATGCTAAAACACCCTTACCAATACCAGAAATAACACCACCAGAGACAACAACGTATTTCATGCTCGCTTAATCTAAATATATTTATACAAGTATATGATGACTACCCACACGTTAAAAGTAAGTACGACAGTATAATGCTGTATTGAATTTAAATAATGTTTTCGAAACTCAAATAATAATATAAATTAGAATATTTTCATTATGTTCATTCAAATATTTTATCAGCTCATCGATGAGTTGCAAAAAACAGAAAAAAAAAAAATTTTTTTCATATCATTCGGAACGTTGTGGAGCGCAAACTAATAACTGTAAAAATGGGCAAAACAGTTTCCGATCATTGATTTGCCCACTTGTTACATTTATAATTTCAATCTGCCAGGTCTATATAAGCGGTGTTTCCACTATGGACTTGCAGTGCCAATAAAAGCTGTCTGAGTGTTTCGTTTTCATTAGATAATTGGGCGTCTTGATCGAAGTTGGGATGATAGTCTTTCTTACGTGCAGTTTTATCACCCAGGCCTGGAGATGCGTCATTTATGCTATCATCATAATTTTCTGAGGCATCTTCGACCCTATTCGTGTGTTTTTGACTCGCTTGTTGAAGTTGCTCCTGCAATATATTATAAGTTTGCATTTCTTTTCTCAGATCGGCCGTCAATTCATCACTTTTCTTAATTACTTTGGTCACTCTAGTGTCTAATTCTATATTTTCATTCATTAAATCCTTTAGACGTATTGCTAGTGTATCTTCAACAGTCATTGCAACCTCGTCTTCCTTACTAAGATTATTTAGTCGATCATAAGCCTTCATAATTGCCACGTTCTTTTCTAAAGACATTTTCATTTGAGCTCTCATTTCTATCAGGTGCTGCTCATTTCTATTCAAAGTAATGTTATCCTCTTGTTCTTTTATCAGATAGAGTTCATCTAATGATTTTAAAAGTAGTTGATAAACTTGGACGTGCAATCTTTCTAAATTTTTAATTTTCTCCAACTTGGGAAGAGGAATAGACATTTTGCAAAGCACAAATATATAATCGATTATGTGAAGTTGACTTTCAACAGTATCAATTTTTGATCTGACAAAGCTAGTTCAAATAAAAGTTGTAATGTTTAAACGTGTCACTGCAAACAATAGTTTGTTACCCGTAATGAAGTTTGTTGCGCAATAAATTTAAAACGCGAGAAAGTATGGATTGGATTCCCTGATGGAATTTCAATTACAATGTTACCAATTTAAATTTTAAATATAGCATATGCACTCTCCAAGATATATTTGTCTTACTATATAGTATATAAAACTATTTTACTTTGAGATAAAATTACAAGGGTTCCTTTTTTTTTTTATTTACCATACTAAAAAGGACGTATATTGTTGCTCAATGAGCGAATCATATAATAATGTTCAACCTATTGTTTTAGGAAAAAGTAGAAGAGAAAACCAAGAAAAACATAGTGAGAATGCGTCTTTTAGTAGACCGGCCGTTGTTCCATCTAGATCTGGGTTTTTGAGTCAGCCGTCTCATCCCACTTCTTTTCCAACTTTTCCTCATGCTAATGTATCTAGTTTTCAAACACGTAGTACTGCCGCTCCTGGTGGGATAAATGGCACCATAAGTAATGAAATCGAGGACCCCAGTTCTTTTTTGAGTTCAGGTATGGGATCTTTGTTAAGTAGTCCATATTTTTTTAATACTGTTTCAAAAAATCAAACAGATAAAAATGGAGGCGACAAAAAACGAAAACGTATCAACAATAATTCCAACTCGAATGTTGACAAATGGAGTATGAGTAGTATCGGTTCAGGAAATACTAAAGAAGAAGAGGAAAGGCGGAAAAAAAGGGCAGAACGGTTTAACTCATCCAACAATAATCTGAATAATTCAAGTCCTGTATTAAAAAACACGTTTGATCCAATAACAGAGGAAGAGGACTTTGCGAATTTGAATGCTATTAGTACAAAATCACATAAATATGACAAAAATAAACATCTTGTGGGTAAGTGCCAAAAATTAGAAAAGTCTTACCTAAGATTGACCTCAGAACCAAACCCAGAATTAGTTAGACCGCTACCGGTTTTGAAAAAAGCATATGATTTACTTATGGAAAAGAATTCTAGGAATGAAGTATCGTATACCTATCTCTGTGATCAATTCAAATCTATAAGACAGGATTTGAGGGTTCAAATGATTGAAAATAAATTTACAATCAAGGTTTATGAAACTCACGCAAGATTAGCATTGAAAAATGATGATCTCGGTGAATTTAATCAATGCCAAAGTAGACTTTTAATATTGTTTGAGTCCCCTGTGTTGAAAAAAACATGTTTTGAAGAATTCATGAGTTACCTCATCCTTTATTATTTATTAACAGATGATGCGGCAGCTATTACAGAATTAAAACTTAAATTAATGTTGAACTATGGTATAACTGTTTACAGGCATCCATTAGTGGATTCGGCTTTTAAACTGGCACAGGCTAAAATCACAGGAAACTATCATGAGTTCATCAGAATTTACGCTTCAATGAAGGGTCTTGGGAAGAACTTAGTCAAAGCTTTTCTTGATAAAGAAATTTTGAAAGCTATAAGTACCATCTGTAAAAGTTACAATCAAATTAGTTTGAAATTTTTAACCGAAGAATTTCATTTCAACGACGTTGCCGAAACTACCACTTTTCTACATGGATTGAATTTAAGTCGTTTTATTATAACTAAAAATGGAGGAACTCCTAACGAATTTAAATATTTGGACACTAGAAATTGTAGAACAATTGTGGCACAGCTCTATCAAAATTTAAAAAAGGTTGATATTAAAGGACAAAAATAAGATAGAACATATAGAAATTAATTTTGCACTTGTTTTTAGCGTTAAAAAATGCAGATGGATATTTGTATATTAATGGTTTATTTGGTTTTTTACCGTTTAGGAATTAAAATGAATTTTCTTGTTAATTTGGGCCTTAAGGAATATTTCCACTATTAATATCAATAATACCAAAATCTTATCGTGAAACTTTTTTTTCAAAATTGAATGGCGAACAGTAACTAAAAACAAAACATTTTTATTCCTCAAATTATAAGTTGTAATGGTTATCGATCGTTGCATGTTTTCAAAAAAGAAAAATCATTCTAAAATTTCTTGGATATTTAATAAAAATTGGATCTTATATGGTTTTGATTGGTGAATTTTTATTTTTTTTGTTATCGCTCATAATTGCATGAACAATTTAGAAAATACAAGGGTAAGTAACTCGTGTTAAATAAATGTTTTACTTATAAATATATATATATAGTAAAAACAACTAGAATCATTTAAAAAGACAAAAGTGAATTGGGAACAAAAATACAATTATATAAAATGCACTTCAACTTTATAGTTAATGGGAAACAGTAACTTATTTTCATTACAAAAGCAAGCTCTGAGGATCAATATAAGCATAAAAGAAACAAAGAGTTCATCTTAAAAACATCCAAAAAAAAACTTCCAAATTATTTTCAGAAACAATCTTTTAAAAAATATAAGCTATTTTGATATAGAATTAAGTTTTTTAAATTATTTTTTTTTTTTCATTTTCAGCCTTCCTTTATTTATTATTTTTTTGTATTATTATTTTTACTTATTGTACAAAAGATGTACATTTAACTTTTAATTTATATCATAGAAATCAAAAAACAAAACAAAATTGAAGTATTTAGAACCTTACAAATATGTTAAATGAAATCCCAAAAATATATTTTAATATTTGAACACTAAATTTTATATTGCCAAAAATTAAGCTTATCTTTAAAGTTTTTAAATAAGTTTATAATATTAAACTTAATATTAAAATTATGAACATTCAGATGTTGCCCGATTTATTGGCAATCTAAATGCAACCTGTGTAGAGAAATATTTACCATAATAAAATAAAAAGTGTTTAATAAAGTATTGATTTTTTAATAAATTAACAGTTATATAATGAGTACATAAAATAGTTATTTGAATAATTGATAACTAAAATAGATTTATGCTTCAACCATATCTCTTAATCTTCTGATAGTAGATCTGACAGTGGCGGCAGCAGCGGTGGAAACAGTGTAAGCACCACCAGCAACAGTCTTCTTACAAGAACCACAGCTCCAGATACCGGCAGCACCTCTTCTAACGGTCTTCTTACCACAGAAAGAACAGTCGTATCTAGCGTGTTGTTGAACTTCTAACTTCTTAACTTGTCTTCTTAAAGAAGAACCGTAACGAACACCGTACTTACCAGTGATACCAACCTTTTTAGTTCTTTTAGCCCTGTTTAAATTAGTGAAAAATTGTTAGTAAAATATAAAAGGTAAAAATGTTTAAACTAAAAATGATTTTCCCAACTGAATAGTCACATAAACTTTTTAAAAAATTTCAAAGAAAACTTCCTTTATTAGTAATATTAATCATCAGCTTATTAGTTTCTCCTCACATTACTACAATTATTATTTTTTTCATCGTTTTGTAGTCTAATTGCTATTTGAAAACAATTTTTTAATTACCCATTTTCTTTTTCTTTAATTTAAAAAACTCAGAGTGCATATAACAGTATTGTTGGTATTAACTATCCATAAAAATCATTCGTTTATTTTTAACTCTAGTGATGCATACATTTTGTGTGTCGATTGTCTACCTGTTTTTTAAATTTTTAATAGTTTTTAGTTAATTTGTTCAAGAGTCTCTTTCTATAACTTTTTTTAAGAAGTTGTCATTGCATCTTTGTTCAGAGTATCGAAAAATTGTTACGTTTTGGTTTTGCTGTGCACCGAATTTTCCATTTCTCGCGTAGTAAAAAATTGAAGTGTAAAAAAAAACTAACCAAATATGCTTGGGTGTACATAATGCACGGATGTTGTAGTCATAAATGTAGGCATTACTTTTATCGTTACAAACGGATAAAAAATATTACGTCTTTTTATATTTAATATAAATAAAAAAAACACAACCATGTGTTTAATTTGCTTAACGATTTAAATGGAAAATAATCTCAATATAATAATAATGATTTGGTAGCTGCTAACTGCTTTACCCACGGCTGGTGACTTGCGTTTAAATCAACCACTTGATTCAGCTTTCTGTACCAATCCTCTTTATCTTGCAATTCTGTATCAGCATTAAAGCTGATCACTTCGCCATCCTCAAAAATTAATTTTATGCAATCTCCTAGCAGTACTACATCTGTAAAATTGGTTAAATTTCTTTCCCCTTTGGTGAAAGAGAGCCCCCCATATCCAACAATCCTTTTCACTTTTAACAAATTTATTTGAACCTTTGGGACAAGGGAAATCTCGTGGAAACCAATTAATTGTGTACCTTCTAGTTTAAAATATCGCCTTTGGATTTGGCCTTTTATATCACCACCTTCTTGAATTAAATATCCTTCTTTTTTTATGCTGTTCTGTGACTGATATTCTTTTAAGATTCTTTTAACTTTTCCAAAATCATTAGGAATCGTTTCCTTATTCATCATTCGACTAATAAAAAAAGCTTTTAAACTAAATGTACCAACTTCATAAGGGGATTTCCCATTTGTCCAAAAGTTTTTTAGTTTGATATTTAATTCTTTAGTTTTGAATTTTGTTTCATCCAAAAAATCATCATCAATTTTTAAGCTTCCCTTACAATATAAACCATCTGCACTAAAATTTTTTTCCCATTCATCCTTTGGTTTTTCCCTTTGAACATATTTGGTTTTTAAAATATATTTTTTCTTGCCAAATAAAAATCTTCTTGTTTGGGGAACCTTTTCTGTTGTTTCCACTAATTCATATGGCTGTTTCTGATAATGGCATCTTAATAAAACTTCAATTTTATCATCTTTTTTAAATAAATCGTTAATAACAATGTTGCATTCTTTGTTCATATTCAATAATCCATTTCCAATATTTGAGCTATAATCTTCTTTAATTACTTTACCATTTACCCTAATTTCTAAGGACATTTCGGCTTTGTGTGATTTTATACCTTTCAATTGCAAATTTTTTACACCTTCAAATTTAAGATAAACGGTACCTTTGTCAGTCAATGATGACTTATTGTTTTGCCTTCCAAAATCCTTAATGAGGTCACTATTTGCTTCTTGTAAGCTGTTTAAATCGCTTGTTCTTTTAAGTAAAGTTTTGAATCTTGGAGTTTCCGTATCAGCATCATCAGGTCTTGCTTTCAACAAATATGTTGCAGATAATATCCTTTTATCACTGGCAATGGTACTGTTACGCGACAATAATATTTTTCTATTCTCAATTTTTTCTTGTGAAATTTTTGATTTCTCCAAATCATCAATATCACTTTTAGCGTTAAAATTTAATTGTTTCAATGGAACTTTCTCATGGTTAGAAAAGGATTTTTTAACGGGACTAATGACTTTAAAAGGCGAAGTGGTTTTAATATTATTTTGTGGATTACGTTTTGGTGTATATTCGATATCTCTTCCTTCTTGGAAATTATCGAAGAGACCCAAGTTAATATTTGAATCGCATTCAACGTTGTTTTTTTCATTGGATTCAGTTTTACCATCCGTAGGAGTCCCATTTGCTTTCATTTTTATTACCTTTTCTGAAACAGACTCAATTTCGTTCAAGAAATTTCCAAAATTTTCACCCAAATCTTTTTCTAAAAGAGTTGGAAATAGGTCAGAGTTTTCAAAATGGATCAAAGATTCGATACGTTTTTGAACATCTTCACTTTGACTTTGAGATGGATCCTGTGATAAATATTTATCAGTAAATGACGTCTCCTGTTGAACGGTAGATTTTTTATTAATAAGTTGACCAACATCGTAGCTGATATCAAATATTGAATCTAAATCTACAGACGTGTCTTTTGTTGATAAAGTAAAGTTTTCTAGAGCCGGTGTTTCTAATGGATACTGATAAAAATAATGGCTGGTAAATGTTGATGAAGAATATTGTCTGCTATTATTGGGATAGTAAATTTTACTTTTACTAATAATACGTGGTTTAAATTTAAATGATTCCTTTCTGAGACCCATACTCAAATTAGATTGCGGTGTTGTGGCTTCTGGGACCTTTGTTTCCGATGAAAATCTTGAATTACTACTCGTAGCGGGGGATATTATCTTGTTACATTGTTCTTGTAAATGCCAAACTGATAAGAAGCTTGCATGCTTTTTGAAAGTGTCCTCCACGATACCGTTTCCAGTATTGCTTTTCAAAAGCTCGTTTTTATTTAATGTTTCTATCGAGGGTAATTGTTGATCATTTAAATTAGATGTTTTGAATAAAATAGTATTTTGATTTTTTAAGTTACAGTCAATTTTACTAGTATTTTGAGGTAAATTTAGTATCGGATGGCGCTCTACATTTAAACTTGTTTCTTGTATATCTTGCAAACCCAAACCAACTAATTGAATTTGGTTTTCCTTTAATTTAAATTCTATTTCTTTTATTTCTTCACTGACTTCCTCAGTATTTTTTCTGGTTAATTTTAAACCTTTGTTCTCAAGCTTATCTTTCTTGATGGTATCATCTGTGAGTAAATTATTCGGTAAGAACTCTTCAGCTGTTAAATTTTTTTGTGAATTTATATGAAAACTACCCATTGTCAAGGATGAAACTGAATCAATCGTTAAATTGTAATCAGCTAATGTATATTCTTTAAATTCTTTTGGTTCAAAAATATTGGGGCTTATCGTTTCTCTAGTTTGTGCGTTGTGCGCTGGTATTATATTTTGTAATTCCAAACGGTGATCACTTAACCTGCTTGATTCTGACTCAAAAGATGATACCGATGAATGGTTTCTAAAATTTTGCTTAAATATTTTTGAAGTGTCACTTTCAAAACCTGTGCTGTTATTTTGTTGTTTAAATCCAAAATTTGATGGGAGACGAGGTGGTTGAATGGTATTTGAATCAGAATCTTCATCAAATGTTTTTGGGGCGTTATCAGAATCAACTGCCAATTCGTAGTCATCACAGGCATCATTAAGGATTTTTTGTTCTTCTTCTTCAAATATCTCATTCACATCGCTAAATCTAATTGACTTAACCGAATTTGATTTGGATACTGGTGATTTTGATCCTGTATCTATTCTACTATTGCAACCAACATTAGCTTTAGTATTATGCCTAACAATCATTTCCATGGTTTCATTACCGATATCGTGCAGGGGCAACTTGTAACTTTTAGGATCTTTAGATATAGTTTTAAATAGTTCATCGTCAATTTCCTTGACAAGAGAATCCACCACATCTTCAGCAGTAGTGTCAATCATTATTGTTGTTCGTTTGCAACCCTAAGAGTCGTTTTTCATCCCGGTTGAATGCAAGCCATAATTATACTCGAGTAATTCCTTGTGCTGATAACTAATTAAAACCAGAGATATTGATCCATCACTTTTGCAATTTTTGTTTACTCATTCTCATCTTTGTTGACATCTTTCCACATTGGGAGACATGGTCACGTGAATGCAAAACCCGACACGTATTTTATTTATTTCTATTTCATATGACAACACAATCTTCTTTGTGTGGGAAATTGTTGCAGAATCTTCTAACAAAGGCTGGGGTTAACAAATGAACAGTCGTTTAACGAAGCAGTGCCAGAGAACTGCAAGTACTGGAGTCATGCAGTGTGTGGCCCAACTAGCGTCAACCCCACAACGACATGCCCAGAAAACAAATCGCTGTCTCGTTTTCAACACTTGTTTCTTGGATTCTGTTGCTGAAGTTGAGTGTGTTTTAACAGAAGTGAACCAAAATTTCTCTCTTGAAGAAGTGTCAATGTGGAAAACGTTGATTGTACGCACCGTGAATTTTGGACGCTCCGGAAAGTGTTGCTTGCAGTGGAAAAATATATTATATAAATATAACATCGGTTCTTGGACATAGGGGGGCAAATGTAGATGCTATTTGCTAAAACATCCAATTCTAGCATCTATCCCAGACATATAACTGCTTATTAATCATTATAAGAGATGTCCGAAAAATCTTATCAGGTGGGATCATCCAAGATTTTTCCCGACATTATTACCCCAGGCACAACTATTCCGATCTTCGAGGACGAGGAGCATTCGCCAACCGTTCGTGCTAATAACGCAAATGGAACTATCTCAACGAGTAGTTCACCGCAAAAGTTGGGGTCTTACCGTGCCAAGAAACAGAGTAGATTTTCCAACAAATTCAGCAGCATTATCCCTTCATTAAGTGCAAAGTTACACCATACTAAAAAAGCACCTACGCCTGATAAAGATGCTCCAAACTCTTCACTTAGCACTCCGACTAGTGCAAGACGTGATTCAACTTCATTATTGAATTTGAATAGGATTAACAACAAGATGGCAGTCTCAACAATATCAGGTGTTCCGTTAGGTAGCCCTTACAAAAACCAAGCTACGGCAAAAGGGTTAGTTCAATTTCCAACAACAATGAAAAATCCAAGAGGATCTATCGATTCTTATCCAGACGCTGATACAAATAATGTCGCTCAAATACATGCTTCTAGGTCAAGAAACGATACCACCGTATCTCAGATGACATCTTTGTCCTTAAATAGATATAATTCCGGTCCCAATACATTGTGGCCAACTACTTCGGCAAATGGCAGTTTAAATATAAACTCAACTAATAATTTGATTCCTTCAGTGCAAATACAACAACATTACTATCATCAATCTAATAATAACCCAAATAACCTGGCACTCAGCCCATCATACGAACTCAATAACACTTCTTCTTATTTTAACGTTCCTTTAGTAAGATCAACTACTACTTATGAAAATACAGATATCCCCATGATCAATAATAACAATAGCAATTCTAATGCAGTAAATAACATTTGGTCTCCTGATGCAGCTACAAGAAAGAGATCTCAATCTATGGCTACACAAGCGTTTTCAACTAATTATTTATCCCCACCATCACAAATGCAACCATTTAGCTCTTTAAATATAGATGGAAATCAGCAGCAACAACAAGTTCCAAATTCGAAAAATCAAATTTCTCAGCAGTTACCACCAACCTTAAATTCTAGCATCTCAAATCACATTAAAAATATTCCATTCTTATTAGATGACGTTGATCCAAGATACGTAAGTTGGGTAACTCCAAACCCAACCGTTCCTTTGATTAATCAAATTAATAATTTAATACCAACTAATACCATCGCTTTAACAAATATTTTCCCATTACAACAATCCCAACCTCGTTTCATTAATGCAGTAAATTTAACAAGTACTTCGTTGGCTTCATTATGCTCTAATTTTGGCAACGTTCTTTCTGTTAGAACATTAAGAGATCTCAACATTGCTTTAGTAGAATTTGATTCAATTGATAGTGCTATAAGAGCTCTTGATTCGTTACAAGATAAAGAAGTTTCTTTAATTGGAATGCCAAGTACAGTTACATTTGCAAGGATTTTGCCAATATATCAGCAGAATTTAACTCAAAATATACAAAATGAGATTAATTCACGTCATTCTTTACTACAGGAACAATTATTCAATGGCTCAATAACATTTGAGCAGCAAGGTTGCATTCAAATTCCTGTTCTTTCAGAACAAAATTTACCGTTATTTAATAATAACAATGGTAACCTTTCTGTTCGTAATATATATGGTCATGGTCGTAGTAAAAGTCATCATCAATTTGTTCCACAACAAGTACCTGCACCTCCAAATGGAAGTAACAATACTCAAGTAACTTTATCTATCGAAACAGAGATATGCCCATTTCCAATGCCACCTCCTTCTTTGGAAGAACAAAAACCAATCATTGAGGCAATAATGAAATTTTTTAATGTCGACTATGATGAGGACAAAATTAAACATATTCTTTCAAAGGCTTTAATTTTAAAACCAACTTTAGACATGTCAAATTTTGGTCCAATGCCAGATTTAATAGAACAACGTGAATTTCATACACCAAAATTACGTGAAATACGTAAATCTATTGATTCAAATTCTTTGTCAGATATAGAAATTGAACAACTTGGTATGGTAATGCTAGATGAATTACCCGAATTAAGTTTTGATTATCTAGGTAATACAATTGTTCAAAAAATTTATGATCGTTCTAGTGATATTGTCAGAGATATTATATTACGTAAGATAAGCAAATATTTAACAACTTTAGGTATTCATAAAAGTGGTACATGGGTTTGTCAAAAAATGATTAAATTGGCACATAATGCTAGAGCTTTAAAATTGGTTACTGAAGGTATTAAAGAATATTGTACACCTTTATTTAATGATCAATTTGGTAATTATGTCATTCAAGGTGTCTTGAAATTTGGAGCACCATGGAACAATTTTATTTTTGAAAGTGTTTTATCCAATTTTTGGCTTATCTGTCAGAATAAATACGGTGCTAGAGCTGTAAGGGCATGTTTGGAAGCCAAGAATAATATTAATACCGAGCAAACATTAGTCTTATCCGCCATGATTGTCTCTTATAGTGAATACTTAATTACAGACAATAATGGTACGTTGCTAATTACCTGGTTACTAGACACATGTGATTACACAGAAAGATACATTACGTTAACGAAAAAAATTCGCGAAAATATTGTTAAGTTATCTTGTCATAAATTAGGTTCTTTAACTATCCTGAAGATTTTAAATTTTAGAGGTAATGAGGATTGTAAAAAAATAATTTTGGCCAATATATTTGGTGAAATTTATGAAGAAAATAATGATAAAAATCAAAATTTAATTGCTATATTGACAGATAATAATTATGGCCCAACTTTCATGTACAAATTATTAACTTCGAGATTATTGGAAGATGAAATGAGAAACTTTGTAGTAGAAAGGATTCGTCATATATTATTAGAAAATAATTTAGGTCAACAGCATCCCAAATTAATGGAGGAAGTTGGTTTAGTATCGTTTAATACACAAGCACAAGACAGGTCGCCTTTAAAACCGCATCAAAGATCTCATAACCATATGATGTTTACACCTGCTGATAACACAAGGAGGATTAGAGGTATGTCCACTTCTAGTGTTCATAGTAATGGCATCCCTTCAATTTCTATTCAATCAATGACACCCACTGCTACATCAGTTAAAACCCCTAATATTAATATGAACGGAAACTTGAACGGTTCTGCAATTAACTACGACGAAACCTTATCCCATAATGATAATGTCGTTTCTTTGTCAGTCAACCAACCAGATTATGTTTTAAACCATTCTATAAGTGATGATCCAACAGAAGTTGCACGTTCCAGTTCAAAAATGTTTAATTTTTAAAGGGAGTCCTATAATGGCTCAATACGAATGATTAGTATTAATAAATAATCGTTCACAAGTACATTTAAATTTTAATATTTCTTATTTAATGCATTCTATTCTCTGATTTTTTTTTATTCCCGCTGTTGTTATTCTGCTGTTTTTTTTGAAGTCATCTTTCATAGATAATAATTAATAATTACTAATTTAATATAAAATTTTATATGCATTTATTTAATTTTAACATTGTTCTTAAAATTGTTTTTAATCTTCAAATTTTTTAACACGAAGAGTTTATCTATTATCAAATATCCAATATTCAATTAATTTACATACATATATATTTTGGCAATTACAATTTTTTTTTCACAAATCGTGTGAATTGCTGCTACTTTCACTTACACAAAATAAAAAGAAAAAAGAAATGAAAAAGTAAGAGAAAAAAAAAAAAAAAGAGGAAGCTTACATCAATGACAAAAGTATTTTATTATTCTATTTTTAGTATTATTATTATTATTTTCAGTTAGTTTAAGCGATTTATTCATCATCTTCATCATCACTTTCAGCTGTTTGTAACCAAGTAATAAAAGGTTTAGCAGCTCTACGAACTTTCTTAGAAACATCCTTTGGAACAAACTTTTTTGAACTCTTGGTACCAAATCTGATGATTTCTTCTTCAGAAACAATATCATTATTATATAGTTGAACTAAAATTTTTGGAAGTGTTGGAATTAAATCCTTATGTTCTAAACCTAAAAATCTTTCAATACCACCTAAGAAATTTTTTTCAAATTCTTCAGTAACAAATAATTTAGTAAAAAATGCAGTATGAGTCGAAATCTCATTAACGATATCTTCAGTAAATAAACATTGAGCTAAAACACATGCAACCTTTGGGACCTCTAATAAATCTAATTCGGCAGCTTTCTTGTATAATTCAACATCACTTGGTAAATTTTTTTTATCTTCATCTGCTTCTTTTAAAATCCATTCACCATATTCATCTAATTTAGATATTTCTGGATCGGCAGCAGCAGCTTGTAATTCATTTGCACGCTTTCTGATGGCTTCTTCAGACATATCAACAGCCCATTCATCGTCTTTAACTTCGATTTTTTCCAATTTAGAAGCAGCAGCATGAATTTGACGAGCTAATTCATCATCATCATCATTTCCATTATCAGCAGTGGAATGCTCGTTGTTTGCATTATCATTAGCAGTTTTACCTTGAGCAATATCACTAATGGAAACACCACCACCACGAACATTAGCCGAAGCAGTAGCAGCTTTTCTCTTTTTGGAACCACCATCCATAGATTCAGGTGGATTCTTTAAGATGAAAGAAGATAACTTGTGTCTCAAATCCATTGGAGTTCTCTTACCACAGGCTTTACAATCTCTTACTAAATCATCATTCTTGGTAATAACAATTTCTGTTTCTGGATTCTTACAACTGCCACAAAGAACGAACTTATTAATAAAACCATCGAGGACATCTTGTAACTTGGCAGGTTCGTGAACACCGTTAACTAAATAACGATCCTTATCAACAGAAATAGAAGTTTGTGTACCTAATTCAAAACCAAAATACTTGACAAGGTATGGAGCTGGTCTGTTTAAAGCACGAGCAACATCGGAGATGTTGAGTAAAGCAGTCTTAATACCGTTACCTCTACCTTCCACCTTAGCTTGAATTGGAGGCATTTTATAACGGTAAAAAGGATCATGGTTGTCTCTGCAAATATTAATAGACATGACTGCTGGTTCTGTTGCTTCTTTATTCGATTGAAGGCTGTTGCAGTGTGAACATCTTTTAACATCATTCATAAAACACACTCATTTCTCTTGATTCAATAATTTCGATACATTGAAAATCAAAGAATTTTTTTCCAAAAAATTTTCAGATTCATTTTGCACGATTCTGTCACGTGCAAAGCTTAACATTTCAAAGCAAAAATGTTTGCTGAGAAGTAAAAAGAGACGTTTAAGTCACTTAGAATTGGAACTGAAGAGTAGCCTGTTTGAAGAGCATATATGGTCAGCAACTAGACATTTGTTACAGTATTTGAGAACCGCATACAATGCTTCTTGATAATCAAAGAGAGAAGTTCATTACGATATCGAGCACAAAACTATACACCCAACTCGAGCCATCTGAAATTTACAACCTGCATGAGGATTTGAAAGTGTACATGAGAAGCAGGGATCCGAATTTGACAGAGATACAATATTTTTCCTTGATGGAAATGCTGTTTTATTTGACAATTTTTTTAAACAAGGATGTTGACGCACAAGTAATTTATAATACTTTAAGGGACAAACTCGGTGAAAATTCTGCAAAATTACAAGTCATGAAGGCTATACTTTTGCAGATAAATGAAAACGATATCAAGGCTCTTAAGTATTTGCAATCTCTGATTAATCAACAATATGAGTTCGATGCTGATCAAGTGAGTTATCTATTGATAATGAAAAAAATACTATCTATAAAATTTGAATTATCTAAAATGGGAAAACTTGATAAAGAAGTTGATTTGTTAAATGAATTGATTTCGCTGATTGAAAACTTTCCGTTGGATGCAGAATTATGGTGGTATTTGGGTTCTTTATACTACAAAAATGGCCAATTTGATCATGCTGTATATTGTTTTGAAGAAGTTGTTGTCATTATGCCATTCAATTATGTTGCATTTGGTCAATTAGCTGAAGTATTATATTATAAGGCATTGAGTTTTGAAAAACAAAAGCATAAGTCTAAAGAGACGATGGTACATGCCTTAAATAATGCATTAAGGTGTGTCGAATTAAGTGGGTTATATTTAAAAGGTTGGTCATTTGTTGCGATTATTTGCCAATTGTTGGACGACAAAGAAAAACTTTTAAGATTAGCAACAAATAAATTGCAAGAGATTTCAAAAATTTCAAATCAATCCGATAAAGCGACTGCAGAATATATTTTAAAGGAAAAACGATTGTTATGATGGTAATATGTATACCGAAAGTACAATATATATTTTTATTTTTATATAGATTAATTTGATTAAAAAAAAAAAAAAAAATAAAAAAGAAAAAGGTCATACAACATGTATAAAACAAATATATATTTACCCGCTCTTAAATGTTAAGATTTCACAACTTCTAGCCATCATTGGTGTGTTTTCTACAACCCAATTGCTATCTCTCAGAGCAGCCTTAGGGTCATGTGAATGTGAAATGTTATGCTTGGCTAAAATGTCTTCATATTTACCTTCATATTGCTTAAACTCTCTAATCACTTTATTTTCATCAAACTCAACATAAACTCTAGTATCATATACCCTTAATAAAACACCATCAACCCTCAAAAAAAATCTGCTTAATAACAATAACCTTTCGTTCATAACTCTAATTTTAACGTTTAATACAGATATACCATTATCTGCTAGTTCATCTTCAAATAAAATCATATCATCGTAATATAAAATTTGGTCAGGTTTGGATAGTTTGTCAACAGGTAGTTCCAAACCATCATTTCTTTCAAACTCATAAGCTGTACTTTCGTCGTCATCCTTGATTATAGTCCCTTTATATTTTGTAGTATATGTCCAATCATAATTTTTAACAATTTTTAAAGAATTTTTCAAATCAATCCGTTCTGGTTGTGCTTCCTGTTGTTTCTTTTTTGAATCTATCCAATCTTTAGAATAAGCAACCCTGATACCCGAATCATTCAGTTTGACCATGGTTAAGGCATCTAAAGCATTATATTCTATCCCCCATTTGTGTTGTTCGTTCATTATTCTAACATAATTATTACCAAATATCATTTCCGGTAATGCGGACAAACCATTTAACTTATTAGTTTCCCAATCATCCAGTTCAACAGAATTTAAAATTGGTTTCTTTCTAGATGAAATAGTCCAATTATTTATTGAAATAGACGGATTATCTTCTAAAGGAAGTGTAGCTGTGGGAGCTGGGATGATCATTGAACCACAGTGCGCACACGGTGGATTATGAGGATTATTGCATTTATGTCTTGGTGCCGACGTTTGCCTGTTTAACGATCCAACACTAGCAGGTGGAAGAAACCTTTTAGACCTAGTAGATGAATAAGATGAAGCAATAGGTACGGTTGTTGAACCGTCTGTAACTCTAGCGATTCGTGATACAGAAGATGCACCTGCGAATCCAGATAATCTATCTGTGACCTTAGGTATGCGTGCCCGTACCGTTTGTGCATGCATTTCCCTAGCTGTGTTTATTTGAAGTGTATTTATTCCTCTACTTAAAGGAATCTGTCTGGTTTCTCTTTTTTCGTCCATTTCAGTTCGTTATAGTTTAAACAATTTGACCCTTTCTTTTCAAATTGAAAAGACCCACAAACCTTAATTTTATAAATGTAGAAGGTTTTTCAAAATTTTAATATAGCAGATATTAATTTTTGCGTCTTAACGATTTTGTTTCAACCAAATTGTTCTCTTTAAACAACTATTGAAAAAATGCTTGTTTCCTTCCTTCAAGTTTTTTGTTTTAAACAAGTAAGAAAAATATTATTTAAAAACATAAAAAAATGGCCAGAGAAAAACCTTGGAAAAAGAAATCATGTGAACAAAAAAACATTATTGTTCGACATAACCAAGTCTTACTGAATCATCATTACCGATGACTGATAGATTAACGCAGTTGCAAATATGTTTGGATCAAATGATGGAACAGTTTTGTGCCACTTTAAATTATATCGATAAAAATCATGATTTTGAACCTGCAAATGAATTTGAACAAAAGATGTCCGATAAACATGCGACAGTGGCACCTCCAGAAGAGTTTTCTAATACCATTGATGAACTTTCGACAGACATTATATTAAAGACTCGTCAAATCATTAAATTAATCGATTCCCTTCCAGGGGTGGACGTGTCTGCCAACGAACAACTTCATAGAATTAATGCCTTACAAAAAAGTCTAGTTGAAATCGAGAAGAAAAAAATAGAGACGGTGAAGAAAAAGGAAATTTTACTCAAAGATGTAGATGCTTTAACGAGTTTATTTGTGACAGGTATTGCAGAATCAAATAAGGAATTGTCTGTGGACAGCGAAACCTTTGAACTCCCGCTCTCTTCTGCGACAGAACCTTCACAAACTGAAAAGAAAGAAAAAAAATAATATATTTCTTTAAAAAGTCTTTGTATAATAAGTGTGTGGTAATTAGATATACGGCTTGATTTTCGTTGGGTATTATGTTTTTGTACTAAAACTTAATCCAACTGGAGGGACACAGCAAACCCAATGAAATCAAACTAGATCATTCAAACATAGTTTTAATGATTTTTACAATTCTCCATTATATACCGTATTAATATACTTATATAATTTTTTTTTTTTATATTATGCTGCATATTTTTTGCAAAAAAGAAATAACAACCAACTAGCATACATCCATACTGTAATTGATTTCCATTGATTTAATGTGTTTAATGTTTGACCAAATAAAATTAGGCCAAATATGTAACTTGGGATATAAAGTTCTATATTTAAGTTTTCGTGAGGGCTTTTTTTAAAAATGTAGTAATGCAACAACCAACCTAAAAACAATTCAAGCGAAACTCTGTTGTAAATAATTCGATATAATGGATAACTATTGCCTGCTTTAGTATCATTTTGTAAAGTAGGCCATGGATTTAAGGTAATTGCTAAATAACCAATCCAACCCAGATATAGAATAATTGTCAATATTGGAATTAACCAAAAGTGTGTAATTATACTATCTTTGAAATTATAAAATGGCCATCTATCAACAGATACATCAGACTGAATTTTGTAATTTAAAATGTAATAATCAAATTTAAATTGTTTAAATAATAATTCTAAGGATAGTTTCCAAAACTCTGATTTCCATGGTTTAATGTTTCGGCGATCCACATTATATGAAGTAGTTGGAATTTTTTCATAATGTTCATCAAAATTTTCAGTTCTAGGATGAACAACAATAATTTGAAATAAACTGTCATGACGATTAGCAGAATCCAAACAAATCAATTCTTGATCATTGTTATCCCAATCTAGAAGTAACTTCTTATCATGACCTAATAAATTACATGTTTGACCAATGTTATATATCTGTACCTCAGTAAATACGGGATTTATATCCGCGTGTAACTTCATTGTTTCTAACCTCCAATATTCATCGGAACCTCCAAGGTAGTTCTTATCACCAGTAGCAGAAATTTCCTTGTCATATTCTTGTTCACTAATTTGTGGTCTAAAATCGGAGGAACGTAATAGTTTACCTGTTGACCTATGTCTAAATTTAACTTTTTGAGATTCGTAAATCGGTTTATTGTAGTCATCATTGTTTATTGGTTCAATAATCCAATGATTATTATTAGAGAATTCTTTGTTTGAAATCGTCACAAGAAAATCTTCAGATCCTTCATGAGCCGGAACTTCGTAAGATGTAATGTAACCCCCTAAAGAGTTCAAATGGCGAATAGTAACAATGGAACCGTAGTACAGATTAATAGGTATTTCAGTTGGACCTCTAAGGTAGCTTTGAAAATAAGTTGACGTAAGTTGAGAGTATTCAATATTGTCAATTGTCCAATTCATAAATTCTTTATATTGACAAAAATTAAAAATAAATAATGGCAAAGTTATTATAAAAAAAAACTTACTCAATGTAATTTTGATTATTCTTGTAATTGATAAACTTACATCTGCAATTAAAAACCATACTTGTATTATGGAACCAACAAAAACCCAGCACCAGGTAATAAAACCTAAATACTTTGTCGAAACCAAGAGACCCAAACTTATAGCAAGAGCAAAAGAGAAACCCAAATTTTTCTTTGTGCAATTGATATTTTGAATTTTTAAACTTTGCCATAAAAATATACTTAAAGATAGCAAAAACCATTCAAGAGTTTCTAAACAAATAGAGACACTTTTTAATTGAAATACGGGCAAATACGAAATTGTAAAGATTACGAAGAGAGATATTAATTTAGTATTGTTCGTTCTCCTCATTGCTAGATAGATATTGACTAAAGTTGCTGTTGATAATCCAATAGAAAAATTTCTTAGTGATGAAACTTTCGCTGAGAATTTGGACATCAATTGAATTCCAAAGGGTGGTTTAAAATCCAAAAAAAATATATGGCTTCTATAATAGTTGATTAATTTTAACATATGCAGCTCATTCTTATCAGGAACTCTTTGTTCAATACTTGTAGTGTTTTGAAATTTGCCACAGAGAAATACTGGAAAGATAAAAGTAATTAGCAAAATGATCAAAAAGTCGACAAAATGAATTTTACCCACGTTTTTTTTAAAATATAAATTACATGACATCGAGTTGTCTATCTCAAGTTTTTTCAAATAAGTTTGACTCTCTGATGAAATTGTGCCTTTTTCAGAATATTTGAGACCTGTTAAATTTACACACCCATTCTTTTCATTTAAGAATCTATTTCCGTCAGAAACAGATTTGCTTTCTTTTTTTTTCATATTTCTATCGTAATTTGTAATTTTTACTTTATTAATTGTGAATTGTTTGGTGTCCTTTAATTCCTTGCTTACAAATGAGTGAATGCTTAACTCACAAACCTTTTTTTTATTTGTTCCAATTCTATTAAAACTAAAACTCAACCGCCAAAATAATAACAACTTTATACTTGATAGATTAATTTTCGCTTTGTTGACATTTTGCAATACTATGAAAATCCACAAAAAAAGCTGTTCAGCCGAACATATCACGCTCTAAAGAATCATTTAGTTCACTAGTAGCTTTTGAGTTTGCTTTTAAGCCTGGTGATAATATTTGCTGTATAGAGTTCTGTCTCCGTAACTGGTTATCCATGGAATCATATTCTTCTCTGAAAAGCGAGACTGTTAATGTCTCTGCGTCTTCTTAATTATTGATATGGCACCTTCAGAGGAAATAATTTTACTTTACTTAGATACTTTGTAAAGTTTCAAGATATTTTTATGGTTTTGATGTTGTTATTTTTGAATTTATCAAGATACGTGCTCAAAACCTTGAGTATTTGATCGGTGTATGAAAACTATAGGGAACACAGAATATCAATGTGATGCCTAATTAGATAGTTTCTTTAGTAAGGTGAAGAAATTAATTTGATTTACAAACTGCCGCAAAAATATCAAACCGTGATTTAGACACAAATGAAGTTTTTATTTCTATACAAAATGAGAAATCTGAAAAATGTTAGTATGGTTGTTTCACAAAGTTAAAAGATAAAAAAAATAATTTGGAGACGATTAATAATTAAGATTGTTTTAAATGGTTACTATTATTATGGACATAAAGTCTTTGCTAAAGAACTTTTTAAGCAAATACTGTTAAAAACCCAATATATATTGCACAATTTTTAGAATTCTTTTTAGCAATGTTTTCAAGCTGCAAAGAATGAAAAATAAGGAATTATCTTTGTGTAGCGTATAGTGGAGTACCAAATAAAATAAATATTTATAATTGTAAGGGTATTTTTTAAAATTATTAATAATTAAACACTACCATGGCAAACCATCAACAACTTCATTTACCTTCAGCTACGATTTTGAAACAGTTAATTAAAAAATTGATTATTGAACGGGAAACTTTATTTTTCATTATTTTTACAAACTTGACAAATATAAAAAGGGTCAATTTAAAGATAGAAATATATTTTTCATTAGTGGTTTTAACAAAAAAATTGTCTGGGGAGGGATGAACAAAATTTAAAACGCAAAGCTGGCTTCTACAGATTTTTGCAATTCACAATAATTAATACATATAATTTTATCTTTCTATATACTTAATGCAAGTGAAATTTGTCTTATCAAATAATAAAAAATTGTGAAATCTTTTTTGTATTATTCTTAGTTATCTCAAGTAATATTTTTAAAACATTTGTTCAAAAATAATAAATTATTTTTCAACTCCGATTTTTACCACTAGTTTTCAAAAACCTGGATTATCAAACGATTTTTTGCCAATCCTCTTAACTATAAGTCATAAAATACCAGAATATATCGTGCTTTAAATTATTATGATCCAAAGTTATTCATGCTCAATTGCGCATATATATATACATTTATAAACTTTTTGTTTCAACAAAGCTTGAACAAGAAAAATTATTTTGCAATGGTAATAATGGTACGTTAAATGCAAATTTAGTATTTACATCGTCCATTAAAAAATAAAAAAAGGACGCAAGATATTTACAGGAGTAAACAATCAAGAAAGGAACCTATCCAATCATTGGTTAATTAAATACTAATTATCCATCGTATGATCTACAAAATTTCCGAGATTTAACTTATAGTCCCCCAGTCAAAAAAATTGTTGTAATATAATTAAAGGAAGATAAAGCCTGATAAAATAACTTTTGTAATGATAATTGTCTTTGGCTGGGGATGAAGTAGTCCTTTTACAAGTTAATTTAGGAGATCGAAGATATTTAATTTATATTTTAATTTATATTTTGTGTAAATTATATAGAAAATAAACAATTAAGTAAATTAACAAGCAAATAATAATTTATAAGTTTTCGATTTAATTTGTTTGTGATATTCATGAGTAGTGCTATTTTTTTCAAAACCATGTTGTTGTGAATTGTTCTTGTCCATAGTTAATATGGAATAAATAAATTTTATGATTAATATCTTCTTTAAATTGACCAAATAGTCTCTCGTTTTATAAAGTAAATATAAAAGTAAATAATATAAATAAACAAATAAACAAATATATACAATAACATGAAATGAAAGAAATAATACAACTACTTATTTCGAGACGTATTTATACCTCATCCCATCCAATTTTTTTCGGACCGAAACAATTTCGGAATTACTACCCGAGAAAAATAACTAACATTCAACATGAACAACCGACTATACTATTTTATATTTAACATAAACATAAACAAAAAATGGTATACAAGTCACTAACTAGGTAACTATATGTTGGATTTATTGATACAAAAATCCTGCTATCGTAATGTACCATGGAATGCTTAATTGATGATCCAAAAGTTTTGCGAAAAACCGCGACGACGTTGGAAAATTTTTAATCGAGCGAACAATAATAAAAGAAAAAATGTATTATAAATTAGAATATTTGTATAATAAAATTTGTATAGAAAAGAAACCCAACAAGAAAAATCTCTATTGAGATAACAAAATAAATTTATATATGTAACATTTCTTCAGAATCTTATAAAAAGAACCAAAATCTTCTTAAATAACACATAAAAACTGTTGTAAACCAAATAGAATAATATAAAATAAACTTTGACAAGAAAAGACACTCCAAGGTACGCCCGAAAAGCTAGAAATTAATCTAGTTTTATAATGATAAAATTTGGAACCTAATGAAACAATATTAACGGCGATAGGTCAAAACTCAAGAAGTTACACAGTTTGAGAAAAGGTTTACACAGTTTAAGAAGGTTACACAGTTTTGGTGTAATTAGTGTAATTAGTGTAATTGCAGAATAAGAAATCTCAGTTAAAATGATCCTGTTTACAAATGTAATGTGTTAGTTGTGGAATTCTGAAAAGTATAAATACCAGGTTATTATATCAATATCCTGGATAATAATTTGAAGAATTCCTTTATAAATATTTTATATAATTTTGTATTTTAGTTAACAATAAAAAAACAATTAATTAGTTTTTGATCCGATCTTCTGAATAATATAATCTTTTATTATGTTATTATTTTGCGCTTCCCATCTGTTAAAATTCTGCTTTCTGTATACAACTTAGTGTACAGTTAAAACATATTGTATTTAGAAAAGAAACAAAAAATAAAAAGTAATTTATGGGATAGAACAACTTAGAACCTCATAGAAGATTTGATTACTAATATTAAGGTTAGATTAAGGGATTTAATCTAATTGCAATTTGCTGAGGTTAAACATATAAAAGGGCAACAAATTCTCACCGTTAAATGAATTCTCATTATCATTTCATATTCACTTTTTATCTTCTATAATTTTATATAATATATAATAAGAAGAAGAATAATAATTAAAATACTTTCGATCCGAGTGATTATTTTACCACAAAACTGTGATAGGGGGATCTGGGTTTCTATGTGGATATCTGGGGAATATATTTTTAATGTCTTATTAGTACTTGAACAACTAATAAGGGTATATATATTCTATATAACTATGGACGTGGTTCTGGAGTTATATCTCTATGGACGTGGTTCTCTGTGGTTATATCTGTATGTTCTCTGGGTCTTGTGATCTTGGTTCTTGACTTATTTAACTTGACTTGTTTTTCTCAATCGCGGCGACGTTGACATTGTAAATGCAAATTTTTATCGATCGTCATATGTGACGTATTTACACAAATTTG
>JAJLYD010000163.1:61119-146511 GCA_030571615.1 Jamesozyma hellenica | reverse complement strand
ACAAGAAAAGATGAAGCGGTGGCTCAATGGTAGAGCTTTCGACTCCAGTTAAATTCTGGTATATCTGGAAACAATTGCAATCGAAGGGTTGCAGGTTCAATTCCTGTCCGTTTCATTTTTGCAAATATATCTGTAGTATTATAAGAGATAAAGATGAAGGTAAGTCATGATAGAACAAAAGTAGAAGTTTTTTATGAAGAACATCAGAAAAGTTTTGGCCAAAAATTGGTGGACACGTGTGAGATGTTTTACAGAAGTATCTGGGTAGGTCGGAAAGTCTTAGTGAAAAAGGAAAAGGCGGTGTAAACGTTGATTGTGCCGAGTGGTCAAAGAACACGAGATGTATATACGTAGAGAAGTTATGTTGAGAATAATTATGAATTCCGATCTTGAAGTTGAAAGGGAGGATCAAGAAGACAACAAGAATTATAATAAAAACTTATAATAAGAAGATTCATATAAATATACTTTAAATAGATTATAGTAATTAGGTAATATATATTAAGGCATCGATTTATTTTGTCAAACCAAACATGTATTTTTTATCAAGTACTAAGTTATGAACAATTGAGGTTGATATAGGCGTGAAATATCTTCATATATTACATAATTAGGCAAAAATGTTCTAGCCGAGGATCGAACTCGGGACCTTTGCCGTGTGAAGGCAACGTGATAGCCGCTACACTACAAGAACACAATTTTGTTTTTATTTTACGCTAAGGTACACATCGAAAGCAGAAGTATAACAGATGGAAAGCACAAAATAATAATATAATAATGTTCTAAATGGCCAACAATAGTAGAAACAGCGTCTATAGAGAGTGACATTTCTGTTGAGAAGTATTTTTTGTTAGTCGTCAGAGAACAACAATTCAACTTTTTGTTTTGTAGAGAATCCTAATCCTGCGGAAGGTGTGTTAAATACCCTCAGCAGTCGATCTTTAACTATACAAAGCCCTGCTCTTCTTCAGGAAGAAACAAGTATGTACATAAATATTAAAGTATATAAACTTGTGTTTCTACTAGTTGTATCACGTTTAGAATTATCGGTCCATTCTGTTGTGTCTGTGTTTGTTCGATATCGCGGAATCGCAGTGAAACATTTTCACTTAGGGAAGTGAGTTTTTCCGCCCTTCATTTTGGTAACATTTGCGATGTTGTGCGGGCAAATAAATTCCAGTTCTAATGTAATCGTTGTGATTTATGACCCATCTACATAATAAACTTGATGTCTCTTAATAACATACTGTCACAAAATAGTACCTTTAGTCTTTGTTACATTTCCAGCAAATAAAAGATTATATTATTCAGAAGATCGGATCAAAAACTAATTAATTGTTGTTTTTTATTGTTAACTAAAATACAAAATTATATAAAATATTTATAAAGGAATTTTTCAAATTATTATCTAGGATATTGATACAATAACCTGGTATTTATACTTTTCAGAATTCCACAACTAACACATCACATTTGTAAACATCATTATTTCAATTGGGATTTATCATTCTGCAATTACACTAGTTACACTAAAACTGTGTAAACCTTTTCTCAAACTGTGTAACTGCTTGAGTTTTAACGTATGACCGTTAAAGTTATATCATTATGTTCTATTTTTAATTCTTAATAAAACTAGATTAATTTCTAGTTTTTTGAGCATACCTTGGAGTGTCTTTTCTTGTCTAAGTTCGTTTCATATTATTCTATTTGGTTTACAACGTGAATTTGTTTTAGATGGAAAACCATAACCAAAAATAGTATGAGCGCCGATGAGCCAAAGTTTCCCTAAGCCAAATATTATCAATATGTATCTATATAGGGAGTATATAGATCGGAAATGCAGGATGCATGACCCTGGGATCGGAGTATTACCTGATATGATCGGAACTTACTGGAATAGGAAATAAAGGGCATATATTGGGGAAAGTCCGTATGAGACTGATGGCTTCAGGTCCTGAACCATGAGCTCATTTAATGCTTCCAAAAGGTATAATAGGCCATTGATTCTCACACTTTAAAGTATTTAGTTCGTTCTTATTTATATTTCAAATTTTATATTTAGCTGTAAAAAGTCAGATTTTTCCCATATTAAAAACGATTTTCATAAATATATTGGGATTACTTGTAATTAGAAAGAAGTTTATATTGAATTATCTTTATCTATTCTATACTGCTTGTTCTTTTTTAAAACTTAAATATAAAAGTAATTAACAAAGCGAAAGACATATTTAGTTTTCATAAGAAATATGACATCCATTTATACATTTATTTTGTCAACACGAGAACTTCGTTGATCAATTCTTCCTCAGTTTTCTTATATTTTAGTGGTGAAAACATTGATTACCCAATAGATTATTATGACTAAACATAAAATAGAAAATAGAAAATATAAATACGAACAGACTAAATACTTCAAAGTAAAAGAATCAATGAGTTTTTGTAGTTTTGGATACATTGAACGATCTGATGGTTTGGGGCCCAAATCCCTCAGTCTCATATTGATTTCCTCCGATCTGCCTTTTATTTTCTATTCCAGTAATTTTTAGCTATATATAGTAATACTTTAGTCCCAGACTCTTGCTTCCCGCACTAGCGTTATCGTCAGAATTTATTATTACGGTGATTGTTAGAATTAGCCCCTATAACGGTCTTTCGCCAAATTGGAGGTGAAATTCTCAATGTAGTAATAAAACTCATGGTAATATTCGACCTAAACGGTTATAATCTATGAGCCCGTTATAACACGTTCTCGACTTATTTTCATGTTCAGAAAAGTATAAATAGCGGGAAAATACACATAGTTTTTATTATTCTGCTATTACTAGCTTTTGCAACAATTTTATATTATGTATTTTTATTACTTTATAGTTTATATGCAGAAGAGAAAAAATATATAAGAACAACGTATAAACATATCAGTGTCTTTTAGTTTGATAAAACGATGTTATCTATTAATAAACCAATAAACAATTATAGGAAGTCAACAGCTTCATTTCCTACTAAACAATCTGAATAATATTTTCCTTTCTTTTTTTTAATATTATGTATTTTATATGTTTTAAGAAAAATTGAACTTATTAACTGAAAAATGTAAAATAAAAAAAAAGACTGCCATTTTTTGAACGAACTCTTAAATATCATTTGAATTAATTTTAAACAATATCAAATTAATGTAATAATCTAATAACATTAATTTCTGCCAATATTAAACATTTAGAACAAAATTACTATTACATTTGGCACTCTACCAATTCAGAGTATAGCAGCGCATTGGTAAAGTCACAGATGCAGTTAAAGAACGTTTCAATATTATAAAGTTGCCTTACTGCAATGACAGTTTTTCAGAGTTTTATAAATAAATATAGAAAGTAATCTAAATATAATATATAAAAGACATACAAAAACCTAGTTTTTATATGCCGTCGAATCAGTAAAAAGTTTTTACTGATTAAGATACCCACATGTATTAATAAACATGCGATTTAGAAATACACAATCCAAGATTTCTGTAGTTGAATTGGCTCAAAGATTTGAGAAGTTTACAAAGGGAAACCAATAAAAAAAAAGTAACATTTAAATGTAACCGTCATTTTATCTTTTGTGTCAAAAAGAAAAAAAAAACAATTAAAAATATGTAAGATGGATAACAGCAAAGATTTCTACAACGATAAAAATGTAGCATTATACATAAAATTTTAATAAACTTGTAATTATTAAACAATATGTATTCTTCAGAAATTTATTTATGTTCTCAAAGGATGAAAGGATTCATTTATTATATATATACACATTCACAAAAAATATAAAATTATTTTTCACTTTTTTTGTTTCACCTTAATTATTCGGGTAAGCATCAAAGGCAAAATTTATCAATTGGAAATCATGTATAAGAAAGATCAAGGTAACGATGACATTTAAAACAACTAAGATCCTTGCCAGATAATTAAACGTTTACGGATAGCGGAACATCTATAAGTTAGGCTTCAATATTTTTGTAAATTTATTTTTTTGGAAAAGTTTCGTCATTTTAAGGTATTGAACTGTACTGAAAGCAGTTTTAACAAACACCAAGTTTTTCAATTTACTTCTCTGAAAAGGAGGAGACTGGCAATAAATACCACATCTCATCGATTATATATATATTTTTGTTTATTTTAATATTTCATGCATAATTTAGTACGGTTAAATAGTTTATTCATTTTAATAAAAATAAAAATTGGCAGTAAAAATTTTTTTAAACTATTTAAGCCATACTCAAAAACAAAAACAACAACAACATGGCTAATAAGACCAGAGCAAAAAAATTAAAAGTTCCATATCGTAAATATGTTGCTGGAGAAGGTTACACCCAAGTCACTATTTCAAAAAAATCAAAATGGAAGAAAGAAGAAAAAATAGGAAGGTATGATATTATCAGGAATGATGCTGGCGAAACATACTATTTATACTATGAAAATGATGAAGAAGATACACAAGATTTTAAAGTAGCTAATATTGAACAAAAAGAAAAAATAAATTTTTTACAAAGTGACGGTGAATCCTACATCATTTCAGAATTGGATGACTTAAAAATAACTAATAAAAATCAGTCAAACGATTTAAATGTTGGTAAAATGGATACAAATGTAAAGATGATTTTTCCGTGGGAAGTTCAAAGATTGATTTTATTATATTCCGAAAGAATTGAGATAAATTTTTTATTAGTTTGTAAATATTGGTACCTTTTGAGTCTGCCTATTCTTTATCGTAGGCCCATATTAAGTGGTAGAAACTTTGGTAAATTTATTGAGTCAATTATTGCAGATCGTAAAAAAAAATACGGTGAATATATTCATGAACTAGATTTATCAACAATTTTACAGAGCGGTAAAAATTCATATGTTTCGAAACTTTTACGACGATGCTCAACAAGTTTACAAAGATTTACAGCGCCACAGACTAGTTTTGGCTATGCACCTCTGATATCGCTGAAATCATGTCACCAATTAAAATATTTGGATTTAGGGCTAGTGTCCGAAACGGTTAAATTAAAGGAGTTGTTTCAAGCCATTAAAAATTTCAAGCATTTAACACATTTGTCTTTCCCAAGAAGTTCAGTAGACTGTGAAGGCTTTAGAGAATTTGAATGGCCAATACACTTAAAATATTTAAGGTTAAGTGGTGGTGTTACAAATGAATTTATCTCTCAAACTGCTTGGCCAAAAACCATTACCACTTTGGAATTTTCATACTGTCCACAAGTTGACGAAACTTCTGTTTATATTTTACTTTCTAAAATTGGTGATAATTTGCATCACCTTTTTTTCCATTACCCCATGCCTGGATTAAGAGATAATTCGTTGGATTATGTCTTTAGATATTGTACGAACTTAATATCTATTCAATTAATGGTAGATTATTGTTCGAAATGGGCATTTACTGAAAATATGCTAACACCAATATTTGATTATCCAAGACCATTAAAAACGATATATTTAGAATGCAGTGGGGCATTAGGACTTGGCAGTAAGATTCATCCAGATGATTTCACAATTGCCATATTAGAAGGTAGATTACCTTGCCTGAAGAATATTAGGGTATCTTCTAAATTAGGTTGGGATATGAAAGGTGAAGATGTAGAAGATTTGGTGAATGCGTTTGAAGACCAAGGCGGCAGCTTATATTTAAGTTATTAATTTTATGGGCCCCAAAAAAAAAAAAAAGAAAAATTGGGATTATGCTATTTCTTAGGTTAAATTACATACATATCATATTTATTATTGAAATATATTTATTTATCCAAGTGGTGAGTCCTTTTACAGTGATCTATATTTTAAAATATTTATTTTTCAGAGTATTACCCGACATGAATTGTTTAATATCTGGGCTGCAGTTGCCGTTGCAATTGCGTAAAGATTATGATTACGAGTTACTAGTATAAGGGATTATTTAGTAATCGAAATAATAATACTTCGTCAAGAGCAAAATTTCTAAAGATATTAATCATGTGCACTCCGGTATATTTTAGTAAGTTTTTGGTCACAAAACAAGTATTTTTTGTATGCAAACAAGCATTTTTATTTTGTTTCTTTCTAAATCATGTACTAACATATATTTTTAACCTTTCGACAGAAAACAGAATATTCATATGCATTGGTAAACTTAAAGCCTATCATATCTGGGCATGTTCTGGTTGTACCATTGCGAACCGGTGTCAAAACTTTAAGTGATTTAACACGAGAAGAATACCAAGATTATTTTAAGACAGTACTTTTGATTGAACAATTTATCAAATGGAATTATAAAGCAGATTCAATGAATGTAGCTATTCAGGACGGCCCTGAAGCTGGTCAGACAGTTCCTCATTTACACACGCATATCATTCCCAGGTATAGATTAAATAACATTGGTGATAAAATATACGAGATGATTGATGAATGGGATGCGAGACGTTATGACTACTTAAATAACGGAGGAAGGGAAGGTCGTAAACAACAAGAAGGAAAAACACTCAAACCAGATGATGCTAGGATCGAAAGATCTGACAAAGCTATGTTTGAAGAGGCTATCGAGTTGAGGCAACGATTAAGCGCATATTTAAAATTATTTCCTTCAGCTAAGGAAAAATGGGTCGATTAAGCCGGTCACTTTTTAATGCGTATATAAAACTGATAAAACTTGTTGTGAACCTTCTATATGTCTGCGACTTTAACTTTGAGTACAGATCTCCTGCTTCATAATGAATATTCACCAAGTTTTTCTCATGTATATAAAGGAGAACCCGATTTTCTATAAAGCGGTTTTCAATATTTTAAATGAAAAAAAAAAAAACACAACAAGAGAAGATAAACGAAAAATATATAATCATTGAGAGCTTAGTAAAATGTTGGGTCGTTTATTAACTATCGCAGTATTTTTTACTTCTTTAATTTTTGCCGCTACACCTGATATTACTCATAAGGTGTATTTTGATGTGAAACATGGTGAGGAGGAAGTTGGAAGAATAACAATTGGGTTATACGGTGTAATTGCACCAAAGACAGTTGAAAATTTTTATGAATTAACCGTTTCCGAAAGTTCTGACATGGGATACATCAATTCCATCTTTCATCGTGTTATTCCAAATTTCATGATCCAAGGTGGCGATTTCACCAATAGAGATGGTAGTGGTGGTAAATCCATTTTTGGTAATTCTTTTGAAGACGAAAGCTTTGAAGTTAAGCACGATAAACCAGGTTTATTATCTATGGCCAATAGAGGTAAGAACACCAATGGTTCTCAATTTTTTATTACTTTGGAACCAACCCCATGGTTAAACGGTAGACATGTAGTTTTCGGTGAAGTTATAGACGGCATGGATGTTGTCGAATACATTGGAACAGTTGATACCGATTATAGAGACAAACCAACCAAGGATGTTACTATCGTTGACTGCGGAGAACTTGAAACAGTACCAATTGACCACACCGCAGCTGAAGCCATGCAAGAAAAAATTGCAGAAGAAGCTACCGAAATCCACGACGAATTATAACAAGTTTATTATTATATATACTAGTTTATAAGATAAAACAGCTACACAACTTTTAAGTCTAGAGTCACTTAAACCAATGGCCTGCCGTCTCTCACGATATGGCAAAGCTGGGGTTACCCGACTTTCAATAAGTTTATTTGAAGAACCAAAATTTAGGAATTTCAACTGAATTTTACATGTTGTTTATTTTTATTAGAAAACCTATTAAATTTTTTTGTAAAATCCTAAAGACTATACAATTTGTTACACATTGTTGTACGCATCATTTCTTTAGTGCTGCTTATAATCGAAAGTTTTGCTAAGTAATACACGAGGCAAAGAAAAAAATATTATTTACTGCAAAAGTGCATATTTTACATTTGCATAGCTAATTCGCGTTTCCGTAAATAATATAGACATTTTCCAAATCATAAATAGTTTAAGGCCTTCAATAGGGTTGTTTCTTTGTGCTAGATATCAGGACGCTAATTAATAGAAAAACGACGTAAAAAGACAAAAAATTTGAACGTGTATTAAATTTCTCATATATTTCAAAATAAATCATTATGGATATCAGAGGTAGAAAAATGAGAAAGCCACCGGCTTGCGTGCAATGCCGTAAAAGAAAAATCGGTTGTGATAGAGTTAAACCCATCTGTGGTAATTGTAGAAAGGGTAATAAAGGTGACTGTTTTTATCCCGATGTTCCTGGTAGATATGTACCATCAACAAGCTCAAAATCCTATTCTGAGAAAACTCCATCTTCCATGATGAACGGATTCGGACAGCTTCCTCATTCCAAAGATTCTACAGCAATTCTACAGCATAATCCAGAATTAGCTTCTTTAGAACAAATTAGAGAATACAATACGCGTTTACAATTATTGAACTCTCAGGATCAAAATAGAGTCTCTTCAAGTCCTATTGAAAATGCTCAATTTATACCAAGGGCAAATCCAACTTTTGAAAACAAACCTGTCAGCACTGCCGACAACACTTCAGGACATTTAAATTTTGTACAAGGCCCCGCTATTTTCGATCAAATGACTGCTCCATACACTCAAGAAGAAGTTTTATTAAAAGAAATGAACTTTTTGAAATCCAGATTGTTAGAATTGGAGGAAATTACGGGCAAGGAGGTTACAGGTGTAGATTTATCATTGAGCTCATTCAATAAAAAAACGAATGATGGTAATGCTAAAAAGAGAAAATTTGAAGAGGATATCAATGAAAATAGTATAACTAAAAATGATCAAGGATTTAATAATTTGTATCAAACAATTGACGAATTCAAAGATTTGGATCCACAATTTTTAGATTATCAACAAATATTTTCCGTATTTGAAAATAAAAAACCTCTTTTACCTAATTATTTGGATTCACCAAATTCAATTTTTACAAGCAATTTTTTGGCTATTAGAGATGATTTCATATATAGCTTTAAGAAATTGTTTTCTGATATAATAAAAGCCAAATTTGATTCAAATTTAATCCAATGGCAACAAAAAAGGTTAAATAACGAAACCTTGTTTAACCCAGCATTTGGTGATAATGAATCCAGCTTCAACATCAATAATTCCATTAAATTTCCTTCTCGTAATACGACTCAGGAATTGATTAATAAATTTTCGGAAGTTGTCAGGGATGTTAATTTGTTAATTCCAATTATAAATCCAAAGGAATTATTAAATGCTGTTGAACAGTCATTTGGCCGTGAGCCAAATTTTATTCCAAGTGGTTTGAATATAGGTCAACTAATTACTTTTGGTAATATTTCCTTCTGTTTATTAATCACTTATGAATCTTTAGCTTCCTCTGTTTTGATTTTGTTGAAAGAAGATCAAATGGTTATTTTCAAAGAATTGGTTAGTTTTTTGCCTACTTTATCAAATAATATTATCTTAATTAAATCAGAACTTAACAAAAGGAAGGCAGCACTACACTCCATTGAGGCTTTAAAATTTATCGCCTTATACAAGTTTTATCAAACAGTTGCTTCTACAGATATTGCTTCCAAAGTATATAAATATAACGATTCAGTTGATTACGATGAAGATATGCATCTAGCTTTACATCTTTCAATTAATCATGAAAATAAAAATGAATCAATCGTTCTTCTTTGGAATTTTATTTTCAAAAATTATTTTTGGAGACATTTATTTAAAGGTGAAATACCGATTATTGTGGCTGGTCAAAAATTAAGTTCCACTCCAATTCTTGATAAACTTCTGAATATTGATTTTCAATTTTTAAATTTTGAAATGGACATGCTGCAATATCTACAATCTAAAGATCAAGTACTTTCGTTAAAAAAAATTTCTGGGATAAGAGATATGCTTAAATTGAAGTTCAATGAACAGTCCAGAAAATGCGTTACTTCTGCAACCATTATTAACGGGGTCACGGATTCGGCAATTTACCGAAATTCAATTCTTTATACTGATTATTTTTTATTAATGCAATATGAGAAGACAAAGGATTTTGAAAAATTTAATGAAATTTATACTGAATTTTTACAAACCTTACAAGATACTATATTTTACATTTTTTCAAATTTAGCCAATAAAACTATGGCTGGCTGTGAATTTTTGTATATTAACAAGCTTTTCATAACGTTGAGCAATATTTGTGATATGTTGTTAGGTTTATACCAGCGTAGTATTTTTGCGTTTAACACTGTTTCAAAATTAGATTCTAACAATATTTTAACAAAAAAGACTAAAGAACATGGAAATAACATTATTCTTGTAATTAGAAAACTATTGATTTTATTAGAAGATTATTCCAAGAATTGTAAAGTAATCAATCCTCTGAATAAAAATGTTATCATTAAGATGAAGACATTTGTAGCTTATTCTACAGTGGTTAGTGAAGGAAATATCGCTGATGACAGTAATGACATAACTACATCAAGTAACAGTATATCAATTACATCAAAACCTGATAATGGAGACGAAAAAATGAAACAGGCCAAAAATAAAATTACTGAAGAAGTTAAATTATCTCTTTTAAAATCAATTAATGCCTTCGAAAACATCACTGAAGAGTCTTTGGATAAATTTAACGCAAAAATAAATACAATATCAGAATCTTTAATTGTTGCTGATTTTTATAATAAGCGTGCTCCGTTTGTGCCTAATAGTCCAATAACATTAGGTATTACAGAGAACACTTTTGCAGAAATTTATGAGGCAGTTGAATAACTAAATTAATAGTTTTTTAAAATGAATTATATAGTTTTTATTTTACTTCTATTTCTAGCCGACCTGATGTAATATAATTATTGTTAAATATGATTAACAAAATGTACTTAAATATTAAATATTATTATTTATTTTCTTGAATTTTTTCTGCTTATTGTCAAGTTTCTGCCTTCTTAAAATATATCTATCAATACAAACATTTGAAAATATTAATATATGCTGTTTTTATATATATGCACCAATAGCGTATCCAACAAACGCACCTAAATAAACACCAATAACGACAGGAATGGGCCATGATTGCCAATCTCTATCCCAATCCAATGGAATAACAATTCCGCTAATCCATCCGCCTACAACTATCATAATATAATATTTTTTCCACATACCAACCTTAAAGTTGCAGTTAAATACAGAATAAATAACCGGATAAGCTAAGAAACAAGCATGCAATGCTAATAACCAGGTCAAATATAAATGTTCAACAATTGGGGCGCCAAATAATATTACTATAACCATTGCTGGTAAACTTAAAAAAAATGTAGCACCGATGGATATTAAAATTAAAGGAATATTAATCTTTAGTCTTTTTTTACCATAAATTGTATATTTATTAAATTGGGTGACAAGATATACAATTTGCATGGGAATCAACAAAAAAAGTAAAGTCAATGTATTATAGTTATCGGAAAGTTTAACATAATAGTATATTAAAATCAGCAAATGCCATGGGATGGTTAATAAAGTTTTTCTCACAAATACTGGGGGACGATCATAATCCAAATTTTTCTTTTTATGAGTTTCTCGTGTAATTGTTGTATCGTCGGAGAAAGTTACTCTCTTTTTAGCAGTTCTCCTATTTTTGGTAGGCATAATAGCTTAATTTAATCAATTGGAATTTTATATTTCTGTATGTTTTAGAGTTTTCCAAATCATATACAAGGTGGTTTCATATTGAAGGTGATGTGACTTTTATTTGTTTTCTATTGTTTAGACTTGAATTTTTCATTTTTGTTTGGAAAAGACAGCGCGACTGTTCAAAGAATCTTAAACATTGAACGATGAACATCAAAACAAATTTTGGAACATTGAAATGAAAAGTATTGAGTGATTTATTTATTTATTTTTAGTTGTTTGTTGAATCAAAAATGCACAAGAAACTATTTTGTGGATTTCATATTGAGGAGTTTGCAAAGGAAACTCTTTTAAAAAAGCAAGATATTTTCTTCACTTGAAAGATAAATGATGACATTCTCAACAACGTGTACTTTCTGTTCTTTCCTGAATAATAAAACGGTTAGAAACTGCAAAATATGGATGAATAATGAATGATTTGTGGCAGGGTTCGAAAAAGTGTTTGATGGCGTATATAGACTGTTTTGTGAAACTTCGAGGGATATGTTTTATTTTAACAGAATCAAGAACTGATATCACATTAGACATCAACCCCACTGTGCCATAATTGAATGCGAGAAATTAAATACAGAGAGAAGTCTTTTTGCTTTCTTAAACCAGCAATAAGTTATTATTAAGCGTGATTTAAGCTGTTTAATATATCTGTTTCACTCGTATTATATCACATATTGAAGTATATGAATGGAAAAAATATATCTTATATTCAATCAAATCAAATCTGTTTAATAGCATGAAATGAGTAAAAAAAAATAATACTAGACTAACTGGTTCAGTAAATCATCATGTCATTACAACTATTTTACATATGTTTAAATATATGATATAAAAAAGCACTATCAATTACTTGCCTCTACAGAGTGACCTTAAAGAAAACTCTACGTTGATGAGGTCTCTCCATATTTCGAAATGAGAGTTTTTTCCAGCCTTTTTCGATAGATTTACCCTTTTATCAATAGGTAATGAACTAAATTGTCGGATTATATTAAAATCCAACATTGGTCTTAAAATGTGTCCTAAGTTGTAAAAGTCATTTGAAATTCTTTCCAATCTTGGATTTAGACCACCTAATTGCACTTCCTTATCTATTAGTAACTGCTGAACTAAATAAAGACGTCTGTACGAATCTTCCGAAAGCGGCAACACTTTAAACATCGAACCGTCTACTTGAGCACCAATAGTTTGATATGATGGAAATTCATTATTTTTGATTACCTCAAACTCTTCATTTTTTGGAATTAACCTTAAACAAGTATTGGACGAATAAATATTAAAACTGGAACAATGGACAAGTCTTTGACCGGATAATGAGTTTGGCTCATCTGGTGCATACTTTAAAACATGTAAAATATTTTGTCTATCAGTTAAGACAAAGAAAAGATCTCCATTGTTTATTAGGAAATCTAAACACATGGTCTTAAATTTCGATATACTTTTACCCAATTGAATCATTCTGTATGGTTCGGCATCAAACCCAATAAATTGAAAGCCTTGCATAGCGTCACCCACAATGAAAAAATTACCAAAACTTTTAGAATCTGAAACGTATACCGGTACATCTAAAAATGCCACCGGAACAACAGAATTGTCTTCTTGTGCATCTCGAACCATAACTTTTTGACTTTGACTAATAGCAAATCTTCCGCTGATTTCACAAACAGAACTAACAGAACCTCTTACATCTTCTTTGAAAAATTTTTCAAACTTGAATATAGCGTCTGGCTTACCAGGCTCGGGGACTACTTCGTTTAATTCGTAAATATGAAATGCACCAGAAGATGGTAAATCTTCTGTACCCACATATGCGATACCAACCATGATATATTCTCTTTTTCTTTTTAATGAAGAATCCAATTGAATTAGCATCGATCTCATATCATTTACAAGTGAATTTTCTTCAAATTCAATTTGATCAATAACATTCCATGTTTTTGGATTGATCAGTAAGATACCACTTTGGAAGCCTTTGGCATGTGGAACATTTTCTATAGAGCCAATAATAATCTCACCGTCTTCGCTTCTTGGAACGTAATCTATCTCTTTAGTGTACGAAACAATAAACATTTGTGATCCTTCATGATACGTAATATTATTAAAAGTCATGAAATCTTGTAAAGAATTATTAATTCTTATTCTTTTCAAAGGCAATTTATTACCGTAGTAAACATCATTGTCATCTAAAGTATAAACCCTTGCATTTTTAATATCATCAACGCACATCACAGATTTTTTGCCCCACGTTACAAGTGAAACTAATGGAATATTAGCAAATCTAAATATTCTAGTACTAGAATTATCTTCTTTAATTATTAAATACGGTACATTACCAGTAACAAAAATAACAGAATAACCTTTGTAATCTGGAATATAGTGCATAATTCTTTCAATTGAACTTACCCCCTTCGCATATGCATTATCTGGCGCACCGGTTATGGCTAAATTATTCCTGCTGATATTTTTATAAAACCTGCTAAACCTTTTTGCAGATTTTTTATACTGATATATTTCACCACCAAAAGTTAAAATTGTTAAAAATTCCTCTTTATTATTATTACCAAGTTTGTTGATCATGATTTGTTTGATGGATGGATCCGGAACTATTTCCTCGGGTAATTGATATGTGCTAATATAAAGTGTCTCTTCTAAATTACCAACACCATTTAATTGAAAAATACGATCGTTATGATCTTTGGTAAAAAAAATTATTTGATTATCCGCTGTGACAAAAGTAAAAAGTAGTTGGTCTTCAGAGGGATTTTTTAAATTTTGTAAAAATTCATTGCACATATTACTCTTTAAAATTAGACCTGATGTAATGACCATTTCCTTCAATACTTCTGGTAAGTTTACTCTAACTAATTTTTTTTTATGCTTGTTATCTAATTCATATATTTTTATGTCACCTCTTGAAAGCGTAATTAAAATATATGAATCCATGATTGACACATGAACAACTTCATAATCAAATTTAATTGTGGTCAATCTACGGAAATCTGTATCAAACAAATATAGATTATTAGTAGTCACTTGAACTATTCTCTTACCAGCCCCAAACATAGATATATAAACAGTTGTTGCATCTCTCCTTAAGCGACCTTCCCTATGTAATGCAAAATTGTTTTCAATGTCATATATATCACTTTTTGATTTTGTTGAATCCGTAGTTATCAAATATTTATCCTTGTTTTTAAACTTTAAATTCCAAATTTGTGTAATACTAATAAATTTTAGGGCTAGTTCTACGTCCGGCTGAACACTTGGTTGAACATTAACTAAATGGGACCCAGTACCGTTACCTACTGTACATAAATAAGAATGTTCATTTTTGTTCGGATTAGACAGACCTTTAACGGTAGGTTCAATTGCAGCAGTTTTTCCTACCGATATCGAAGTAATCGGGCCGATATTAACTAAAGATAACAATAATTCAATATCAAATGGTTCTACGGTTTCAATGATTTCTTCAGAACCCATTTTATTTTTATCTGAATGATCTTGATCTTCGGAATAAAGGTCGTCTTCATCATCGTCTTCTTCATTGCCATTCAGCATAGAAGAATATGTATTTTCATCAGCAACAAATTTATGAGAAGCTCTAGAATCAATCGTTGATTTCATATTGTTTAGTCTGACCACAAAAGCATCTCCTGATTGAAACCCAATGAAAAGATCTATACTTAAATCAGAACCATTTACATTTACTCTTGAGATAGTGGTTGGATTTAAATTGTTTTCAAAAATATTATTTACAATGGGCAATTCTATGATATCAAATTCCGTCAGCAATCTACCCTCAAATTTGGTCTGTATGTAAAACAGATTAGACTTTTCATCCATAAGTAGTAAAAAATTGTCTTTTTCATTTGAATTTGATGATGACCAGAAGTTTCTAACAGTATTCTGATTAAACAAAATTTCTAATTTAGAATTATCGATGATTCTGGCTTTTTTAATTGATTTTTCTGAAAATGAATTAAGAATAATGACACTTTGTAAAACACCAGTATTGTCAACATATGCTACATCATTGGCACCTACTATAATACAACCATTTAAAATTGGAATAATTTTAAACCAGTCCCATGGAAGGTCCTGTAATTTAGAAATAACTATTGGTTCTACAGTGGTCTCACTTTCATTTGAGGTTATTTGTAACGTCAAAATCATAAGACGTGTTGGTAATGGATTTAATTTTAAATTACCTACCCAAGTTAATTTTGGTTGATATAAAACAGCTATTGTTGGTTTAGAAAAGTTATTCAAAAATTCGATGTCAATAATATTTTGAATTTCCTCATGAAGATCTTTGCCAGAAAGCACAATACTTGGATCAGTCAATTTTGGTTGTTGCTTTAATTTTTGTTTCTTTAATAAGGGACCATCTTTTAATGGGTCCATTGTGATATCGTCTTCTTCGTTCACAACAAAGGGCAATGTAGCAATAGTATCATTGTTATATAGTATGAGACATCTATTAGAAGGGTCTAATCTTAAATGTGATTTTTCTGCTAGTTGCACTAAAGAAGTGTTTGTAAATATGTCTTCATAAAAATGTAAACTTAAAGTTTCTAAAGTATTGCTTTCAGGTTCAAATCTAAGAATAGAGATTTTAGCAATCCCAGTATACAACAATAAACAACTCAAGTTAGAATTATTGGATGGAATTAGGGCAATGCCATTGACTTTCCCACTAAACTTAAACTCGTTAGTCAAGTACAAAGCTCCTGCTTCGGCATCGACTTTGTAGACAGTCAAAATGTTTGTTTTGACAACCAGTAGCTCTTGATAATCATCCGTTGTGAAATTTCCTGTGATACTATGCGACACTACGGTTGCATCCAGCACGTCGTCGTAAACGTTCATTAGGAAGTAAAAAAAACACTCAACGTTCCACTTTCTGAAACTATAACTACGTTCCCAACTTAGAATCGTAATTATTATTCTGATTGGTTTCTTGTTCAAATATTTTTAATAAAATGATTGAATTGCACAGTTTCAGTTTTTCCAATGTCGAGCAGTGGGGGTTACCCCGCGTGTGGATTTGGAAAATAAAATTTTCCAGTTTTTTTCAATTTGTCGTTGCGATGGCCTCCGCAATAAAGTTGAAGAAGTTGGATAGTTTTATGCTTGTGAGTGAAACACACTGGAAAAGAGTTGTGTGTGTGTGTTGCACTTTTTGGTTATCTATAAAGAGAATAAACAAGCAGCAGCCCTCTTGGTATAGCAGTGTCCATGTCTCCATCTTCAGAAAAAAAAAAGTATACCCTGGTTATCAAGTTGGGTTCTTCTTCCTTGGTCGATGAGAAGACTAAGGAACCAAAATTGGCCGTAATGTCTCTAATTGTCGAAACAGTTGTAAGATTAAAGAGAGAAGGGCATAAGGTCATTATTGTATCCAGTGGTGGTATTGCCATTGGTTTAAGAACCTTAAACTTGGATAAGAAACCAAAACATTTAGCCGAAATCCAGGCTATTGCTGCCGTTGGTCAAGGTAGATTAATTGGTAGATGGGATTTATTATTTTCACAATTTGGTCAAAGAATAGCCCAAATTTTAATTACCAGAAATGATATTTTAGATTGGACTCAATATAAGAATGCTCAAAATACTATAAATGAATTGTTAGAAATGGGCGTTGTTCCAATCGTTAATGAAAACGATACACTATCCATTAGAGAAATTAAATTTGGTGATAATGATACATTGTCTGCCATTACTTCCGCTTTGGTTAGTGCTGATTATTTGTTTTTGTTAACAGATGTCGATTGTTTATACACCGATAATCCAAGAACTAACCCTGATGCTAAACCTATTTTAGTGGTACCTGATTTAAGTAAAGGCTTACCAGGTGTCAATACTTCCAGTGGTTCTGGATCAGATGTCGGTACTGGTGGTATGCAAACTAAATTAATTGCCGCTGATTTAGCCACTTGCTCTGGTACACATACCATTATTATGAAAAGTACAGCTCCAGTTAATATTGGTAAAATTGTTGAATATATGCAAACTTTAGATATTGATTTAGATGGCAAAAAATTAGAATTTGATGGTGATTTACAAGATTTACAAGTTGAAGAATTGAAAAGATTAACTGAATTAGACGTTCCATTACATACTAAATTTATTGCTAACGATAAACATCATAACTTAAACAACAGAGAATTTTGGATTTTGCATGGTTTAGTAACAAAAGGTGCTATTATTATTGATGAAGGTGCTTATAAGGCTTTAACTAGAAAAAATAAAGCTGGGTTATTGCCAGCTGGTGTTATTGACGTTGAAGGTACTTTTCATGAAGCTGAATGTGTCAACATTAAAGTCGGTAAGAGATTATCAAATGGTGATTTAGATCCTTCATTTGCATTAGAAATCGTTGGTAGAGCAAGATGTAATTATACAAGCTCTGAAATCTTGAAGATCAAAGGTATGCAAAGTCAAGATATCGAAAAAGAGTTAGGATATTGTGATAGTGAATATATTGCTCAAAGAGAAAATTTGGCATTTCCACCTAATTAAAAAAAGGTTTTTTTTTAATGATAATGAAATATAGTTTTTTTTTTTTTTTTTTTTTTTATTTATTTATTTATTTTATTTTAATTAATGTAAGCTTATATATGAAATAGTAACAATTAATTTGATTATGACTGAATTATTATTTTATAAATCTTTACAAAAATATGAGAATGAACACGCCAATAGTAACATTATACACCTAAATATATACAGATTACCCTAATCTATATATTAAAAACAACAATAACATACAATATATCTTAACCAAATATTTGGATATCATCATTTTTAATAGCTTCTGTTTCAATTTGTTTTTCTTGATCAAATTCAATTGAATCTTCTTTTTCACTTTCATTTTCATCAAAATTAATTTTTTGACCTAATAAACCAGCAAAGAATTCATCAATTTGTTCATCAGACCACTTATACCCGGAATCAATTGGTGCTTCATAATTTGCAATTGGCTCTTGAATTGTGAAATTCAATTTTCTTCCTTTAGATGCTTTAGTATCAATATTTTTCTTTAATTTATTGTTTGAACGAGATGTTATAGTAATTATACTATTATTGTCACTTGTTAAACTACTTGTGTTTGAAATTTTTTTGTCAATTAGATCATTTAATAAAACACGGTAAAAATCTTCATCATCAAAAATGTAAGGATTTTCTGATGTGTCAATTGCATTATTATCTTTTCTTCTTGGATCATAATTTTTAGGAATGTCTTCAACGACATCATCATAGTCATTATCTACTGAATTTTTTGTTGATAAATTTGCTGAATGTTTTAGTTTCCCAGCTTTAAAGTCTTCAATATAATTTAGTGGTGTAATATTTCTTCTGTTTAATCTAGTACGTTTTATTAATCTTGTCAAATCAGCTAATTGATTTTCAACTGGAATATCTGCAGGTTGATTAATCACTTTAAATTTATTTGATGATAAAGCAACATTACCTGAAGCTGTTGCAATTTTCACTGACCATTTATTTAACACTGCCATTCTATAAGTTTTCAATTCTAAGTCTAGTTGATTATTTTCTTTGTTTATTTCTTCAAATGATCTCTTGCGATTAATATTTTTTTCATCAGTAATTTGTGTGATATGGTCACCCATTTGAAAATCTTTTCTAAAATCAATTAATTGGTTAAACACAGTTTGTAATAATTTGGTATTTTCCTTTAACAAATTATTTGTTTCTGAGTTCTTGATATTTTTCTTCCAAGTTTCCTTAGTCAATGGTAAAGCGTTTGCTGCATTTAATGCTTTTTGCAATTTAATTCTTACATCGATGATATTATCAAAAATTTTTGATTGTTCTAAGATGGAGTAACCTTTGGCAGCGTCATTTTGAGTTGCTATGGATAGTCTATTCAAAGCAGAGTTAGTTTCTTGTTTCACTAATTTTGTTAAACGTTCTCTTCTTTCTTTAACGTCATCCATTTCTTCATCTTGACCTCCATCCTGGTCTTCTTCCTGCGCATCAGTCATCTCATCTTCGGAATCTGTTTTAAATGACAAAGCATCACTTTCATCGCTAGTTTTATTATTGTAATTTTCTTCTTCTTCTTCTTCTTCTTCTTCTGAATCATCTGGTAATCCTGAGTTGGTATCATCTCCATATAAATCTTTTCTGGAACCTTTCATACCTTGATATTTTTGTTCTTTTAACTCGACGGCATCTACATCTTTTCTCAATTTTGATTTTCCAATGTCAACATAATGAGCTTTTTTCAACTCTTCGTTATCTTCAATATCCTCATCACTGGCACTAACATCAACATCGCGATGTTCAAATACTACACTTTCGGAATCTTCAATATCGAAATCCTTATTGACAGGCTTGTTAGCAATTTCAGCAATCTGTTCTGATAACGATTTGGCCATTTTTATTTTTAGCTACTATCTTGTACTCAGATTGATTGTCTCATTTATTCTATAGCAATTGCTTTACGTACTCGTTTTTTTTTTTTCAGCTCATCACAAATTCAAAAATTTTCACTGCGAAGAAACAAAAAAATTTCAAATTTTTCACAGGAAAAAAAAAATTATGGGACGCGGTTTCCTTTTTCGGAAGTGAGTGAAAAGGGAAACACCTACCCCATTGGTAACATTGCTAGTGTACACTTTTGAAACGCAATTAAAATCATTTCCACTATTGTTCGCGTATTCTCAAATATGTATGAGTAGTTGCTTTTCAAAAATATCTTTTTTCTGGCACACACGTGATCACTGGCCAATAACAGACGAGTATTTCTGCACAAGTGCACTTTTCCGTTTGTTTTCATTTGCGCATTGTCAAATGGTTTGCTTCGTTTGCTTTAGTAAGGAAGCAAGCAAATAAGCAAGCAAGGAAGAATAGGATGCTAATAACAAACATTAAGCAAAAATAACAAAACAAGAGTTGCGTTACGTTGCGTTAGGTTATTTTACGTTACGCTTGGTATACTTAAGATACGTGATATAATTGCAAATTTTTTTTTTTACTTATTTTGTCATTTATTTCCAATTCACAGCTTTAAAATATATATACACAATATAGGCTACAAGACATGTTTGGAAGACAATTTGTTCGTTTCGCTAGTACTGCTGGCAAAAAAGTTACTTTAAGATTATACGGTGTCGATGGTACATATGCCACTGCATTATTTGACGTTGCTCAAAAGGAATCTAAGATTGGTCAAGTAAATAATGCTTTAAATGGTTTAAGGACTTTATTGATCCAAGATGCTAAATTATCGTCTGTATTTAATAACCCTGCTTTATCTTTAAACGATAGAAAGACTGTCATTGAAACTATTGTTAACACAAATAAATCAAAGTTTGACAAAGATGTCGTTAATTTCTTAAATGTTTTAGCTGAAAATAATAGATTAGATTTATTCAACAAGATTACTCAAAATTTTGGTAAATTATCCGATAATTATAATGGTATTGTCAATGCCACCGTAACTAGTGCCGAACCATTAGATAACAAAGCATTCAAAAGAATCGAAAAAGCTTTATCTAACTCCAAATTTGTTGGTAGTGAAAAAACTTTAAAATTAGTTAATGAAGTTAAACCAGATATCCAAGGTGGTTTAATTGTTGAAATTGAAGATAAAACTGTTGATTTAAGTGTCTCATCCAAAATTCAAAAGTTAAACAAAGTTTTACAAGAAACTATTTAAATTTATTTTGCTAAAAATATTTTCATTTTTTTTTTTCCAAGGCTTAATAACATAAGTTAAATATAACAAACATATATAATATATATATTCTCATCAAATACAATGAATTTTTTTTTAATTATTAAAAGCAATAATTTTCTTTTAGTTAATAGTATTTTTTTTCTTTCTTTCTTATTTACAGGCTTCTGATATATATATATATATATATATTTATATCATTTTCTCCATTTTTAATTTTTTTCAATATTCTTTATTGAATTAACTCTTTTTGAGCTTCATATTTTGAATTTTCTAATTCAGATAAGGTCTTTATACTTAATTCTTTTAATAATGCACTTTCTTCTCTAAACGTATTACATTTTCTATCCATCATTTCGTGGCTAACGTTAGGTAAAACATTGGTCCAATATTTGTCTAAATCTCCCATTCTCCATGGATCTTCCCAATAAATAGTAGCTTTATGAGTTTCTTTTTGTTGTTCTTCAATAACAGAGTCATTTGTCTTGTGTTTATTTCCATTTAAATCTAATTTAAGTAATGATTCCCTTAGATCTGCAACAGCTTCTTGAGCGAAAGTTGGTCTAAAATGTCCACTAAACCAAACTTGACCAAATTCATTTTTTTTCCTTAATTTATCATTTTCTTTAGAGTATAAAATATCACGTAAATATCTTAATCTAGATAAATTTTGGAAAAGTTTGATAGTTTTGTCATAATCATACATGTTCACTACGCACATGCATTTCCAAAGATCTCTTCTTGTTGAAGGTTTTTTATTTTCCCAATTTGGTCTTTGAAACAATTTATTTATTTGTCTTTGTGAAATTTGTGGTAGTTGTGAATATAAAACCTGGCCTTTCTCTAAATTTCTGAATAAATAAATGTGTGGAGCGTACCCTTTAGCCTCTAACCATTTTGCAGTACGGAACCTAGAAGTGGCAGTGTTTACAATTGGTTTGGATGACATGCTTAAATTTGCCAATTTCTTGTCTCTGTGTAGAAGTCCCTCCCTACAGTATTTGGTCAATGAATCAATGAAACAACCAATACACCCATCCAAAAACTTTTTATTAATTAATCAATCAACTTTTATCGAACGAAGCAAAACGACAAAAAAAAAAAAACAACTGAAAAATGAAAAATAAAAAATAAAGCCCTACTGCACCCATCAACCACACGCACACAAGTTAGGGCACAAAATATACCGAAAACAGAAACTGCTTTCCAAATTCAGCAATTGCCGAATTTGGAAATTATTTATATCCGGCTTCTTTTTTTCTTTTTTTTCGTTTCTGTTTTTTGATGCATGGCATTGCATTTTAGAAGTCGACAGTCAGTTACAAGCAAATCCATAAGAATTTTTCTCCATCTTTGGTTGTATGGTGGTTGTTTAGTTGTTTTAAACAAACTATATTGGCAAAAAAAAACTCGAATATCTTTTTAATTTTGCTCAAGATATCGTTTTAAAGGGCTTTGCCAGTTTATTCACTAGCAAGTTGAAAGTGAAGAATTTTCCAAAAAAAATAAAAAATTAGCATTAGCCCACACGTATAGACGAACAGACATATCCACAGAGAATAAATACTAAGTATCCAACTTATCATGACAAATTCTTTAAAATATACAAATATTCACTACATTCCAGTTGGCTTAACCAATTTTCAAAAAGATTTGATAGAAATTTTAGTGTCGCTTCATGCAAAAAGTTTCATTTTAGAGACTAATCCTGAAATAGCAAATAAATTATTACAGAAAAAAAGTATAAAATTAGAAGATAAAGAATTATCCAATGGGAATAAAAATAAAAATAAAAATCAACTCACTAAAAGGCAATTGATTTTTTTGTTTAATACTCACATTAGAGCTGTTGCAAATCATCCTTGTTTGTTAGTTGATCACTATATACCTAGACAATTTTTAAAGATGGAAACTACACACTCTTTAATTAGTACCAGCGATAAATTTCAAAAATTACAAAATATTTTAAATATTTTAGCTACTAAGAAATCATCATTAGGTGATAATTTAAAAATTGCTGTCATAGCACATAGTATTAAAGAATTAGATCTATTAGAAGGCCTTATCCTTGGTAAAAATTTTAAAATTAAAAGATTGTCAGGTACCTCATTATATGATGAAAAACATGATTTTATTAAAGAAATGGAGTTAAGAACACAAGTTAAAAATTTTAAACAAGGACAAACTTATTTTAGTGATCTTTCATCAATTAATAAAGAATCTTCAAATAACGATTCAAGTAAAGATTCATCACCATCATTTTATAATCTTCCAAGTAATTCAAATTCATATTCAGGATATCCAAAAGATGATTATAATTATTCTTTTAAACAAATGTTAAAACGTCGTAAATTAAATAATCAAAATTGGTTGTTCTTAACTACAGTTACTCATATAACGTATGAACCTTCATTATTAACACCGTATTCTTTAGATTTGATTATTAGCTTTGATCCAATGTTATCACCAAATTTACCAGCTATTGAAAATATTAACAAATCACATTATCAATATTCAAAGGATATAACAAAAAAAATGATTAGAGACTATAAAGTACCAATTTTAAAAATGTTACTATTAAATTCCCCAGACCACGTTATGCTGAAAATGAACCTATCTGAAGATAAAGATTTAAATTCTGAAGTAGAATATGATATTATTAAAAAATCTATAACACATTTTTTAAAATACAGAGATTTAACTTTAGAGTCAAAAAATATTGATTATGAAAAAATCATAGATAACATATGTAATGTTAATGATAATTATGATATTGGCGAAGATAAACTTTTTAATTTAGATAATCATTTGGAAAATCATGAAGATATTGATTTTTTGAAACCAAATTTGGTCAAATTTAAAAATTCAAAAAATGAATTGGATATTTCAATGGCAGATTTTAATATTAAGTCTTATCAAACTGATTTAATGAATAGAACAATGAATCGTTTGAATGATATTAATTTAACAATGTTTCAAAATGAAAAGGATTTAAGAGAAAAACGATTAAATGCAACTAATACCCAAAATTATTTAGATCAATTAAAATTTGATATAGGAACCATTTTTAAAAAAACTCAAGAATTAGAGAAAGAAAAAATTGATTGTGAAAAGAGATTTGACAGGTTTAATGATGAATCAAATAAATTAAATGAAATTTTTTTACAATTAGAAATGGAAAGAAATACTTCAAAAACTTTTTTACAATTAGATACCAATGATCCTAATTTAAATAATACAATCGAATTATTAAAAAATGAAATTTCAGAAGGTAAAAAAGAATTGGAAAAAATAATGCAAATAAATAATGTCAATACTGAAACCAATGATATGTTACGGCTTGAATATCAAAGCGAATCATCAAAAGCTGCTAACGAGTCACTTAATTTGGAATCGATGAAAAAAGATATTGACAAATTAAAAAAAGAAAAAGATGTACCAATCGGTGTATCATTAGCTTTGAATGGCTACGAAATATTAGCATCTAATTTAGAAAAACAATTGGATCTGCTAAGACGCAAGAATAATTTGCTGGCTGAACACATAAGTAAAAACACGGGCACTTTCAAGGTAACACAGAAAAACCCCAATGGCAAGAATAGCAATGACAGTAGCAATCACGGATCTGGTTATTCTACCGGCAGTAGCGAGGCTTCGTCTTACGGAAATGGTCGTCACAGAAGCACACGCTCTAACACATCAACCTACGGATAAATCATGTGTTTTCTAAAAAGTACCAATTTGAAATGCTATCTTAAAAGTTTCCACAAAAAGTTGTACTCAGGTATATTGAAAGATTGTTTTTTTTCCAAATTACATAAGTAAAAAGGAAAACATCGGTTCTTGACTTTTTTTTTTTTTTTCGTTTGTTTTTTTTTTTTTTCACGGGAAAAATAACTCATTTACACGTTAACAAGAAGGTTTTATAATACAAAGCGATTTATAATTTTTCACTGTCGAACAATTGAGATCACTGAATGTGATCAAAACGTTTTAAAGCCAATGAATCAAACATGTCGCTACAAAAGTTGTTCAACAATACCCTGATCTTACAGGCAGTGCAATTGTTTTGTCGTGATAATTATGATTTGACCATAACCCCTAGTTTGATATATTTTAGCATTGTAAAATATTTCTGCAATTCGTCGTGGTTAAATCTTTTTAAAGATTATTTGCTAGTTAGTTTGGTTTATCGACTCATTGTTTCTATACTATACAATTTTAAAGTATACGGTGTCATAGGTTATCCTATACGTCTTTACCATCATTTATCTCGTTCCATTTTTCACTTTCTTTTAAATTCTTATTTTTTACGTTCAAAAGTTAATCAGGAAGTTAAAAAAGTTAAAAAATCTATTGAAAAGGATTTGATTAAAAATGATCCAGCTTTGCGTGATTTCCCAATACTTCCAGAACAAGGATTAACTGAATTAAGCGTCGTTGATGAATTAAATAAATTACAAAAAATATTACCACATACAGAATGGGAACAAGGTAAAGTATCAGGGGCTGTGTATCATGGTGGCTCTGAATTAATTCATTTACAGAGCATTGCATTTGAAAAATATTGTGTAGCCAACCAGTTACATCCCGATGTTTTTCCTGCTGTTAGGAAAATGGAATCAGAAGTTGTCTCGATGGTTTTAAACATGTTTCATGCAGATATTAATAATGGTGCTTGTGGAACAACTACATCCGGTGGTACAGAATCGCTATTATTAGCTTGCTTAAGCGCCAAAATGTACGGTGAAAAATTTAAAGGCATTAAGAAACCAGAAATGATTGTTCCAGAATCTATTCATGCTGGTTTTGATAAAGCTGCTTATTATTTTGGAATTAAAATTCATCATGTTAAATTAGATCCAGTTACTTATAAAGTAAATCTAAAAGATGTGGAACGTTTTATTAATAGAAATACAGTTTTATTGGCTGGATCAGTGCCTAATTTTCCACATGGTATCAATGATGACATTGAAGCATTGGGTAAGCTGGCAGAAAAATACGATATACCATTACATGTTGATTGTTGTTTAGGTTCCTTCATTGTTGCATTTATGGAAAAAGCAGGTTTTAAAAATGTTCCAATTTTTGATTTTCGGGTTAAAGGTGTGACTTCAATTTCTTGTGATACGCACAAATATGGTTTTGCACCAAAGGGTTCCTCAATAATAATGTATCGTAATGAAAAATTAAGAAAATGTCAATATTTTGTTGATTCAAAATGGATTGGTGGTTTATATGGATCATCCACATTAGCCGGCTCAAGACCGGGTGCTTTAGTTGTCGGTTGTTGGGCAACCATGATTAATATAGGTGAACAAGGCTACATTGATTCGTGTAAATCAATAATTACAGCCGCAAGAAAATTGAGAGAATATATTGAAACTAATATTCCTGCTTTAAAAATTATAGGTGATCCACAGTTTTCTGTTATTTCTTTCACTTCTGATCAACTTGACGTTTATGAATTATCTGATAAGTTAGCTAAACAAGAATGGCATCTCAGTACTTTACAAAAACCGGCTGCCTTACATTTGGCAGTAACTAAATTAAGTGTAGATTCTATCGAGTCATTATGTGTCCTATTAGCCGAACTTGTAAATGAAATGCTAAAAGATGGTAATACAAAGCCTTCCGATGATGGTACATCAGCTCTGTACGGTGTTGCTGGTAGTGTGAAAACTACCGGTGTGGCAGACAGATTAATTGAAGGATTTTTAGATACTTTATATAAGGTCAAACCCGACGAAAATAGTCTTTAAACGAATGACGCAAATTTACTTTTAACATATACATATATAAGTTTCGGCCTTACACGTCGTTGTGTAATCAATATTATTATTACTTGATTTATTGGGGGAAAAAACCTTTTCAAACGTCACAGCAAGCAAAAAGCTTTGAAAACACTTGGCACTTAAATAAGACGATTTGAATAACCAATTCAGTCACTGTAGCTCTTGTAGTTTCTTTGTCATTGGTCGGGTCTTAGGTTTTCCACATTTACCCTGCACACGCACCGGTTGGCGAAACTCTGCGAAGACAGCAAAACGAAAGGGAAAGAAGAGGAAAGGAAAAAAAATCACAGCAAATTTTCTGCCTCTCCCACCAAGAACTTGATTGGAAACATACAACCCTAAGCTAACAAAGTCATTCCTTCTTTTTGTTTTAAACTTATTTTCAATTGAGAAAAAGTAAGTTCAGCTAACTATTATTACTGCCTTTATATTTTATTCACTGTTTTAGGTACTCTAGATATTTTGAAATCGATCATCTAAAAATAGAACTGGTTCTTTCTACCCCTTCTTTTTAACAAAATATCTGCTGTATTCCTTTATTCAGCAATTGATTAAATAAGAAACGTATTATTATTCTTAATAATACTTCTGTTTATCTTTACTTCAATCCCTCATTAGCAGTTAATAATAGATTTTTTTTTTTAGGCAGAATTATCTGATAGCAAAAACATTCCTTTAAAAATTAATTAAAAAAACCAAATATAACAAAATAAAAAAAAAAAAATACCACAAGAAGCGCAAAAAATGTCTAATCAACATAATAACAACAATTACGATAGAGCACAGAATTCAAGTAACGCTTATGTAACCACCACAGGAGGTAACAAAAATGGTCCAAAACAAATTCACGTGGCTCACAGAAGATCACAAAGTGAATTGACAAGTTTAATGATTGAACAATTCACTTTGCAAAAGCAATTAGAAATTGTTCAGCAACAGCAACAACATTTATTACAACAACAGCAAAAGCAGCAGCAGCAGCAGCAACATCATCAAAGCAGCAATAGACAAGGTGGCCATTATTATTCCAATTCCACCAGTAATGGTAACGACAATTCATTTACTCCACCAAATCCTCATTACAATAGTACTCCAAATTTTAATCAAAACGGAGGAAATAGAAGTAGAACTCATTCTAGAAACAATTCTGGATATTATCAAAATAATAATTTTGATCAAAGCTCTGTCAATAATAACAACTTGGGCATAAATTCTCACAAGAAAACTGGTTCTCAATCAAGTGTTTACGGACATTCAAGGAGACATTCATTAGGAATCAATGAAGCGAAAAGAGCGGCTGCTGAAGAACAAGCTAAAAGAACAGCAACACCAAATATTACAGTTAAGGTAGATGACACTTCTGAAACAAAAATTTCCACAAACACTGAACAATCCAATTTTAAATTTCCTCCAACCCCAACTCAAACATCAGAATTACAAGCTGTTGGTCATCGTTCTTCAAATGCAAATTTAGTTCCTGGCTCTTTTAAATTCCCCCCTCAATCAACTCCGACTCAATCAAGTGATTCTACGAGAGATAATGATGATGACTTTATTCCAACGCCATCTCATCGTCGTTCCAGAACAAAAAATAATAACAATAGCAACAATGAGTTTTCTCCTGGTATTAATTCAAATTGGAGAACTCAATCTCAATCTCAACAACAATTATCGCCATTTCGTCATAATAAGTCTTCTTCGAGAGATTATAATTCATTCACTACTTTGGAGCCACCGCCTTTTTTCCAAGGTCATAAACATCGTTCATCTAATTCTTCATTCAATAGTTTTTCTTCAAATTCGGGTGGTATTAATGGCAATGGAAACCAAAACAATCGTAAATCATTGTTTGCTCCTTATCTTCCACAGGCTAACATTCCTCAATTGATTGAAGAAGGTAGATTGGTTGCCGGTATTTTGCGCGTAAACAAAAAAAATAGATCAGACGCTTGGGTTTCAACCGACGGTGCCTTAGATGCAGATATTTATATTTGTGGTTCTAAAGACCGTAATAGAGCTTTAGAAGGTGATTTAGTCGCTGTTGAGTTATTAGTCGTAGATGAAGTTTGGGATTCTAAAAAAGAAAAAGAAGAAAAGAAAAGAAGAAAAGATGCTTCTATTCAACATGATATAATTCCACTGAACACTAATGATGATTATCACAACGATGCATCGGCGGCATCTCCCACCGTCGCAACTTTGACAGATAAATCCACTGGATTGTCAACTTCTAACCCTTTATCCAATAATAATGACGAAGATCGCATTTTATCTAATGCTGGATTAGGTGGCAGTAATGACCTATTGTCACCAGCAAGATCAAGTGTCAAGAGAAGAGGTTCACTCAAGCAACGCCCAACTCAAAAAAAAAATGATGATGTGGAAGTTGAAGGACAATCTTTATTGTTAGTTGAAGAAGAAGAAATTAACGATATGTTCAAACCATTATATGCAGGTCATGTTGTTGCCGTATTGGATCGTATTCCGGGTCAATTATTCAGCGGTACATTAGGGCTGTTAAGACCATCGCAGCAGGCTCATAATAACAATAAAAATGAAAATGATAACAATAATTCCAATTCTCTCAGCAGACCAGCACACACCCCAAAAATTGCATGGTTCAAACCTACAGATAAAAAAGTTCCATTAATTGCAATTCCAACAGAATTAGCTCCAAAGGATTTTGTTGAAAATGCCGACAGTTATGCCGATAAATTATTTGTAGCTTCTATCAAACGTTGGCCAATTACATCATTACATCCATTTGGTATCTTAGTTTCAGAATTAGGCGAAATAAACGATCCAACTACTGAAATAGACTCAATTTTAAGAGATAATAATTTCTTGTCTAATGAATATTCAGATTCAAAAGATCCAAATAAAGAAAAGAAAACTTTTAATGCATTACCAATTTCACAGGAAAATTTAACTCAAAGAAAAGATTTTACAAATACAAATGATTATAATATTATCGCAATTACTCCTGCTACTAATAATAATTTACTATCTGATTTTGCTTTGCATATCAAGGAAAACTTTAAAAATAATACTATCCAATTGGCCTGTCATGTAATTGATATTACAGCACACATTGAAGCTAACTCATCATTAGATAGAAGGGCCAGAAAAAGATCAACTAGTGTTTTTATGCCTCAAAAGATTGTAAATTTATTACCAGAATCATTTAACGATTCGTTAAGTTTGAGGCCAAATAGAACTTCCGCTACAATATCTGTTGTTTTTACGCTTGATTCTAAAACATTTGAAATTCTCTCTACCTGGATTGGCGAGTCTTTGATTATTCCATCTCAAATAAGGACTGTTCAAGATATAGATGAAGATTTATCATCTTCAAGTCTAATTCAACTCTTGGAAAGGATTTCCAAAAGTTTTTACAATGAGAGAATAAATACTTCTAAAGAATCATTAAAACCTGCATTAACATTATTTGAAAATACAGATGATGAAAAAGTCAAGGTTGATTTAAATATTTTAGATTCTTCATCAGGGTTCCTAATCGTTAACGAAATCCAACGTAAGGTAAATTGCATTGTAGCTCAAAAAATTTACTCTAGATTAGGTGATACCTCCTTTTTGAGGAGACAAGCTCAACCAAATGCTACTAAAATGACCTTCTTTAAAAAAAAGGTAAAAAAATTTGGTTACGAAATGGACATTACATCGGCAGAAACTATAATTCAATCCATTTTACAAATTAAAGATAATGACGTTAGGAAAAGTGTTGAACTTTTGCTGTTCAAAATATTATCAAGAGCGAAATATTTTGTTGCTGGAAAAGTTGATCCTGATCAATATGGTCATTTTGCACTAAACTTGCCTATTTATACACATTTCGCGTGTCCATTGAGAAGGTACGCCGATCACGTTGTTCATAGACAATTGAAATTTGTTTTAAACGATTCATTGTATAATCAAGACATCGATTCTTTAAAAATCACAGCAGAATATTGTAATTTCAAAAAGGATTGTGCTTATCAAGCCCAAGAACAAGCGGTTCATTTATTACTGTGTAAGACCATTAACGATATGGGTAATGCCACTGGGCAATTATTAACCATGGCCACTGTTTTACAAGTCTATGAATCGTCGTTTGATGTATTTCTTCCCGAATTTGGGATTGAGAAAAGGGTACATGGTGATCAATTACCATTAGTGAAAGCCGAATTTGATGGTGTTAACAAAACATTAGAGCTGTACTGGCAAGAGGGCGTTGATAGTGCTACTTTTATTCCAGCAGATGAAAAAAATCCAAAATCTTATAGAAATTCGATAAGAAATAAATTTAAATCTACTGCCGCTGAAATTGCTAGTTTGGAATATTCAAATAGGATAGAAAATAAATCTATGGTTAGTGAAAAACTGTCCTTAGAATTGTGCAAGTTGCGTATCAGCGAACCACATTTGAAACTACCTGAAGGAAATGGCAAAAGCAGTGACGATTTTCTAGATAAATTTATCGACACTACTTTAAGAAGAAAAGAAAACGATGCTTGTATTCAAGAAATCCACGAATTGCAAAGAGTTCCGGTATTGTTAAGAGCAGAAATTGGTATGGCTTTGCCATGTTTATCTGTTCGTGCATTAAACCCATTTATCAAGAGAGGAAACTAGAAACTTGATAGAAATTTTATGACATTTATTTTATTTCATTCCATAGCTTAGTCTTTTGTTTTGCTTTGTTTTGTTTTGTTGAATTCATTGTTTATTTTTACACACGTCTTCATATTTTATTTGTATAGTTTATAGTTTAATTTATCAATTATTTAAAATTTGTTTTTTTGTACAAGTAATATTTATGTGTAGTTTTTTGTTCACTTCATTCAAACTTTCCGAAAATTTTTGTTTTGTTTTGCTTCATCGCAATTTAAAATTCTATTGCAAAAGGAAATTCGTAACGAAGATGAAGGAGAAATCATCACCGTGAAAGATATTGGAAGCAAATAAATAAATGTCAAAAGAAATCAAGCTGTGTGAAGTTTGCCACGTGAATGAACATAAATATAAATGTCCGGGATGCTTAAAATTAACGTGCTCTTTAACATGTTCTAAAGCGCACAAATTGCAAGACAGTTGTACTGGTAAAAGATATGATCCAGCGAAGTATATATCTCATGAACTAATTAAGAATGAGAATGATGAAAAACAAGAGAATAATGTTATTGTGCAGCGTGATTTTAATTTTTTAAGTAATATGAAAAGGGAAGTCGAAGTACGTAAAGCAGACGGATATGCAAAAAATAAAAGAACGTTACAAAATTTTGGAAATGTAGGTAAAAATGCAAAAAAGATGAGAAATACGCAAAATATTAGTGGTGGGAATCAAAGAGTTTATCGAAGAGGTGTAAACTGTTTGTTATTGCCTAAAGGTATGAGCAGGTCTTCGTGTAATAGAAGTAAATGGGATAAAACTTTAGATTTATTTGTATGGACTGTTGAATGGATAGTTTACCCCTCTAAAGAAAAACTTACAGACAGTACCGAAAGCTTTGAAATGTTTAGACACATTAGTCATAGAATCAAGGAAACGGATACTTTAGTTAACGGTATGAGTAATATTGTTTACGATAAATGTTGTAAATTATTGGGAATTGAACAGGAGAATGAGATATTAAAAGAATCAATTAAAGAGGGAGAATTTGATGAAAAAGAAAAAGAAATTCATAGAAACAAAAGAACAAAACTTTTAATAGATCGAGAAATTAAGTTTTATACTAAATGGTTTCCATATAATACCAACGATACAAGTGATTCCAAAGAACTTGTTGAACTTAAACCCATAGGGGTTTTTGGTAACCAGTTCAAAAACAGGACAGTTATTGAATTTCCAACGATATTTATTGCTAAGGATGAAAAGGATTTGCCCAAACAGTATAAGGTTATAGATGAAAATAAAAAACCAGATGCTGAGAGGGGAATCTTTAAAGATGATTATAACTATGGGAAAAATATGATGAAAAACACCGATGGTGGTTTAGATCATAAAGTTTTGAATGATGAAGAAGAGGGAGAAGATGAAAACGAACCGCCAGAAGCCGAATTATTTAAAAAATCAACGAAACTGCTGGCTGCAGTTGAAAAAGGTCTTCTTAATAAACGATCAGAAGATTTGAATTCTGGAGTTAAGTCAAACTTTCAAGAAGCCAAATGTGACGAAAATAAAAGAGATGAAAACCAGGATGATGAAGATGGGGATGATTATGACCCTTCCGTGATGTTTAAATAGATGATTGATAAACCATTATTAAACGTAGATACCCACTTATAGAATTCTGTGTTTCAGATAATATGTGCAGAAGAAAAAACAGCAGGGAACAAAAGTGATACATATGTGATATATAAAGATATTATGTAGCTTTAACTGCTTTGTATACCTTTGGAATGTCGTTTTCATTGTAGCTTTTTTTTTATGTCGTCGCTTATTATTTTGACACTTTAAATTGTTGCTGTCAGGAAAAACTTTTTTATGTACGGGAAAAACAATGATTCACGCACTTGAGCGATAAAATGGACAACTATTTCAAAATAGTCTGTCTAGTTTATTATCCAGTAAAGATCCTGATATTTCCATCTTATATAAATAAGGAGGAAGTTGTATCGATTATTTAACTATGTTTGAACAATTAGCTATATTTACTCCTGGCGGTCAAGTACTCTTTCAATATAACTGTTTGGGAAAAAAATTTGCAGAGGCTCAAATAAATGCGTTTTTGAATCAATTAATTATATCTCCAATTACTAACAAGAATTCTGCCAAATCTAAATATAGCATTTTAAACATATTGAACTCTGAAAAAGTCAATTCCCGTTCATTTTGCGCTTTGTTCTATATATCTAAACAACCTGAACTGTACTTTGTAATCACCTACGCTGAACAATCACTGGGATTGAGTAAAGAAGCTGAAAGGAGTTTAGATTTGGTATTGGCTTTGTGGGATTCGTTAGACATAGACTCACAAATTAATCAAAATTTGAAAAATAACATTGATATATTTAAAGATCTTGAAAAGGACCTAAAAAAGCTTGAACAATATTTCAAAGTGAAATACGAAGAATCTATTAAATACATACCCAATTTGTCGTTAAACGAGCAATCCACTTCCATTGAAAAAACTGATGACAAAAGCAATAATAAAACAAAGAAGCAAAAAGCAAATGCTAAACAAGGCAAAGGTAGAAAATGGGGTCGTGACGGTATGATGGAAGATACAGGAAATATTGATAGTACAGCTTTAGATTTTTCTGAATCCGGTAAAGCTTTGAATATAAATAACAATTTGAACCAAGAAAATACAATGGATAGCGAAAATTTCGGTAAAAGAACAGAGAAAGGTGAGTTTTTAATTAAAGAAATTGACGATTTATTATATTCATCAAGCGATAATAATAATAATAATAATAATAATAGCATATCTGAAAATCATGACAATTTAGGCTTTGCAAACTCTGCCTTCAGTTTTTTGCAAAATCGTCTATTAGGTAACAAAACTATTACTGAAAAGGATCTAAAACCTGCCTTAGAAAAATTGAAAAAGAAGTTGATTACGAAAAACGTGGCTCCTGAGGCTGCAGATTACTTGACAGCACAGGTTGATAAGGATCTATTAGGCTCAAAGACGGAAAGTTGGACAACCGTTGATAACACTGCCCGTGAGTCCTTAAAAAAGGCATTGATTCAAATCTTAACTCCAGGTGTTTCTGTTGACTTACTGCATGAAATTCAAAAAAAAAATAAAATAAAAAACAATGAAGGCAAAATTCAACCATATGTTATTTCAGTTGTTGGTGTTAATGGGGTTGGTAAATCAACAAATTTATCTAAGTTAGCATTTTGGCTGTTGCAAAATAATTTTAAGGTTTTAATTGTGGCTTGTGATACATTTAGATCCGGTGCTGTTGAGCAATTAAGAGTTCATGTTGAAAATCTCGCCCAATTAATGGACGAATCCCATGTTCGTGGCTGCAAGAATAAAAGAGGTAAATCTGGTAATGATCACGTTGAATTATTTGAGGCTGGCTACGGTGGTTCAGATTTAGTTACAAAGATTGCTAAACAAGCTATCAAATATGCTAGCGATCAAGATTTTGATATTGTTTTAATGGATACTGCAGGAAGAAGACATAATGACCCAACTTTGATGTCTCCATTAAAATCATTTGCAGAACAGGCTAACCCCGATAAGATCATCATGGTTGGTGAGGCTCTGGTTGGTACTGATTCCGTTCAACAGGCGAAAAACTTTAATGACGCATTTGGTCGTGTTAGAAATTTGGATTTTTTCATTATTTCAAAATGTGACACAGTAGGAGAAATGTTGGGTACCATGGTAAATATGGTTTATGCTACTGGTATACCTATTTTGTTTGTTGGTGTAGGTCAGACATACACAGACTTAAGAACTTTGAGTGTTAACTGGGCGGTCAATACATTAATGTCATAATTTAATGATTATTAAGTAGTTCAAGTTTATACTATACATATAAAATATGCGAATATATCTGCTATATTAGATCTATATATTATTACCATATTTTAAATACAAGAAAAATTATTACCCAGTATTTTCCTGAACATCTAGAAGTTTAAAATTTGGCGCAAATTTGACATGCTCCTTTACAGGGACAACAGTTTCGACCTTAATGTTGGGCATGTTGGGCTCCGGTCCTTCCTTTATTTTATCCATAAAAGTGGAATGATCATGCCCTAGTATACAATGCAGTAGAATCAATGCACCGAACTTTGATAACACTGCGTTATTCTCTTTACAAAAAGTTGCGGCTACACATTCTGGGCACCCAATTTCACAAGGACATTCTTCTATTCTATTTATGGTCGCTGACAGTATTTCGGTTGCATGCTCAAATACTTTTGTGGAAAGACCAGTACCATACTCACCTCCTTTCGAGTCAAAAAATATTATTCTTGCTGGTCTTAACCTTTCGGTTTGTCTTTCTGCAAATTCTTTCTCCGGTGCCTTACATTCTGTTTGTATTTCATCGACACCAGCAACTATATATCTCGAAAAAACTCCCATTATACCATGTTCTGCAGCATGTATAGCACCTGCGATATTTAAATTTTTCGTCGCGCAAAGGTCTAAAGCCTTTTTTGGAATATCAATCCATAAACCTTTTGAAAAATATATAATTGGTTCATTGTGCGTCTCCACTGCATCAATAATTCTCTTAAATTTATCGACTTTAAAATAACCAAATACCATAATTTTTATACGTATTTTGCCAAAATATATTGGCACATCACTACATTCTAAGGATCTAATCATTTCAATTAATTGTGGATCTACGTCTGTAAAATCTCTTTGAGATGTCACCCAATCCACATCAACTCTCTGAACGGATGCATATCTCTCATCTGGATTAAATTCCTTAACCAAGTATGGGTACCCCTGATGTATAAATATAGCGCCATCATATAAAGTAAAACTTGTTCTCGAAGTTTCGACTTCTTCGATGACATTGTTTCTTCCATTTGTAATATCCACAACAGCAAATTTGTCTTCTTCTACGCCCCTCAATGAGACATATTTTGAAGGCCATGGTAAAAACTTGTTATTAGTGTGAAAACCTTCCTCATTTTCAAATAATTTTTGCTCACATATTCTAGTAAGATATTCTTCCTTAAAATATTTACTGTCACGCTCAACAATAATTGGTAATTCAAATGCGGCGCACTGAATATGACCTTCCAAAATTAATTCATTATCAAAATCTAGAACTAAATCTTGAAAAGAATCAGGATTATCAACATCTAACAATGCCCCTGGGTGTGCTACATAATGCTGATCAACTGGCGAATCGCTAGCAACTACTAAAGTCATAGAATCGTGGTTCCTTCTACCCGCTCTACCACTTTGTTGATGAAAATTGGCCATAGATAAAGGAAAGCCGCACATTAAAACGGAATCTAATCCACCAATATCAATACCCAATTCTAGAGCATTCGTTGAAATAACTGCTCTTAGATTACCATGAAACATTTCCCTTTCAATTTTACGTCTGTCAAAAGCCGAATAACCACCCCTATAAGACATTACCTCTGTTAGTAAATCAGTTCTATTCATTTCTTGAAAGATGTTTCTAACTTCTTTCATTAAAAGTTCACAAACTCGACGCACATAACAAAATGCAATGGTTCTAACGTTTTGTAAAACCAATTGCACCAATATTTTAGCACTCTCACTAATGAAATTTTCTCTTTTACGCTGATGTTGAGACAATTGGGGTGGATTCCAAACAACCAAATTCTTTTTACCCCTGGGGGAACCATCCTCATGAATTAATTTTACTTCATCAATACCAAATATATCTTTCATATGCCTCACAGGGTTTTTCAAAGTCGCAGAGCATGAAATAAATCTTAATTCTTTATTGTCATAATATTCCCTACATAATCTTAATAATCTTCTCATTACCAAAGCAACATTCGAGCCAAACAGGCCCTTATATATATGCAATTCATCAACAACGACTATCTTCAAATTATACAAAAAGTGCCTCCAGCCCGTATGATTTGGTAAAATACTTGCATGGATCATATCTGGATTTGTAAAAATAACTTTTGCGGTTTTTCTAATCAATGATCTTTCCGAAGGATCCGTATCTCCATCATACGTGTTGATATTCAATCCAGATAATTGAGGTATATTAGATACAAGCATTTCAAATGCTCTTTTTTGATCTTGGGCAAGAGCCTTTGTCGGAAAAATATACATGAACGTTGACTCTTCATTTTTTAATAATGTATCTATTGCCGAAAGCTGATAAATTAATGACTTACCAGACGATGTAGATGTCGTAATAATAACATTTCTCCCTTCGTTGACAGCATTCAGAGCGTCTGCTTGATGACTATAAAAATTTTTATGCTCTAACGCCAAATAAATTTCAGGAGATAGTTCAAAATTAAGTTTTTCGTACTGTGCGGTTCTGGCAGGTATCGTATGATTTTCTTTGATTTGATCCGAATATGTTTCCATTTTTTTTAATTTTTCAATTAAGTTATCAATAGTCATTCTTTTTAAACCTGTGACTTCGTCAATGACCACATTTTCTTCTTTTATATTCTTTGCTGCCATCATTGCTTCTATGGGATCATCATAAGATTTTTCACTTGGAACTAGTTCTTGAGCAAGACGTGTTAACTCTATAAACGGATCTCTACCCTTTTGTTCTTCCGTGTTAATGAATAATTTCAGTTTCTCTTCAAAATTTTTGCCTCTTTTTGATATCATTTTTTTCATTTCATCGGTAGTATACGTTGGTAGCCTCATTTGTGAAACACTGTCAGAATTTAACCAAGATCTCTTCATATTTCCATCTACAAATTCAAATATAAGAACCTGCGTAGACTTATTCTGGTCATAATTAAACTCAACATTTTTCAACTCAAAGATATCATTGTCTTTTTGTTGGTATCCACCGTTATTATAATCATATACTTTAGTTTCAGTGTGTATTTGATTCTCATCAATATACTTAAAAATGCAATCCCTAGGAATAATAGCCACTATCCGAGCAATATCTAATTCAGTTACTGACCTTTTTAATGCCTTTGAAATGGGATTTGTAATAGTCTTGAAGGTAGGTATCACATGCTTTCTGCAACTAAGAAATGTATATATTGTATTTAACCTAAAAAACAAATCCTTGAGGTCTCTAAAATTTGAAATAGAATTAAATTTGGCATTTAAACGGGGTTTTTTGTTTCTAGTGTGTTCCATTGATTGAGATAAGATTGGTAAGTTGAACTATGTGATTGTTACTATCATCATTGTTTTTATCATCTTTTTATTTTGGCATTGTCCTTGTCAGGGCTATTTTTATAGGGTTTGAGAACCCTAGATAGACAGTAATGAAAGTCCTGCAAAAAAATGAAAAATAAAACATCTGCAGAATAATTCTAAAAAATATGACATGGGAACTAATTAAATGCATAAGCTTTATTAGTGCAAAGATAAAATAAATCAAAACTTAAATATTAATCAATTTGTCTTTAACTTGTATTATAAGTTTAACATAGGAATGTCATTTTTACCGGATCAATTTATTGGAAAACTAAATACTTTGGAAGATTCACAGGAGTCTATTGGCAATGCATCAAAGTGGTTATTATCACAGTATAGGGATGCGTCCAAAATTGCTGAGTGTTGGAAAAACTACATTTTAAGGGATAATATTAATACTAGAAGGAAATTGTTATCTATATATTTAGTGAATCACGTCGTTCAACAAGCCAAGAGTCAAAAAATTGGGCAATTCCAAGTAGCTTTCGGTAACATTATTTGTGAAGTGATAGAGAAAGTATACCCAGAATTCTCATCTGACTTGAAGAAAAAGATAAGAAGAGTCACAAATATTTGGGCAGAAAGAAATATATTTTCCAAAGATGTCGCCAAACGAATCCAGACCAGTATTGAAAAGAAAACGATATCAACAAAGGAAACTTCCAGTCTACCGCCACAAATAAAAAGTTTCGTTGACAAATATGTCAAAGTGGAAAAGAATCAGCTCAATTTGCATGCCTTAAAGACTAGATTTGAAAATTCAATAAATGAATTAGATACTTCCAGTGTAGTGTACACAGAAAACTTTAAGACAGTCTCGAGAATAGCTGCGGCTGCCAAAGAAAATATCGAATGGTCAATAAATGAAAGGAAGCATTTTTTTCCCATTTTAGAAAATTTGACAGATGAAATTCAAAAATCTATAGAAGAAGAACAAACTCTGATTAGTGAAATCGAATTTTCTTTGGCCTCCAAAGATCCTGAAAAGGTCAATAGTGTTTTTGAAGAAGGAGATATATTACCAACTTACGAAGTTTCGAATGAAGATGATGAAAGTAACAGTGATTTAGAAAATAGTGATAGTTACATGGAAAACAATGAAAAAATTATAAATGAAGAAAACAACTCAGAATTAACGGCTAAAAGAGATACTTATAGCTCTGTAAAGAGAACTTTTGAAGAAGAAATAAATGAACCTAACACTAAAAAACAAAAAACATCTATTGCTGAAGCAACAAATAATTCCAGCGAAGAAGCTTATGATCCAACTGAACCTACCTCTGAGGCTGAAAATAATGCCAGTTCTGTCGGTGTTGTTACATCGAGTATACAGGACTTGCTAAGTAAGCTTGCAAGCTAGGTTATATACATACATTTATGTACGTATAACTGCTAATATAACGATATTATGCGTTCATAAGCCCACTTTTAATGATATGTATAATATATATATTCTCCTCGGGAAAGGAATAAATTAACTTTCAGATGTCCCGAAGAGTAGTAAGTAAATCGTTTATTTGTATACGTGGATCTTTAAAATATATTAAGATATTTCGCCATATCATCTTTGTAGATCTATGACGCAAGATTTATTTGTTTTGTGACAATGTAAAATTGCCCATTTGTTTCCTTTAGCAGCCTCTTTGGATAAGCTATTATAAATACTTGTGGCAAAACTTCTTGGCGTAGAATTATTACCAGAGCCAAATACTTTCCTAAGCCATTCGTCCTTCTGCGCAAGGGAAGTTATTGAAATGATATCCATCGTTTCATCTCTGATCGCGTCGACCGTAATTACTGGAGCAGCTGATAAACTGTTAATGATGACCTGCGATGCATTTCTTGCCGCATCTTCGTAAACCCATTTTTCTCTCTTACTGGCCTTCTTGGATCTAGTAGCCATGTTCGGAACGTATATGACTTTCTGATTACTGGAAGATAAGGCATTTTTATCATCACTTTCACCATCTTGACTACTACTTGCACTACTTCTATCATCCCAACTGGTGAAATCATCATGCTTGTCCCCAATTGTGAGACTATCGTTGGCCAAAGAAGAACTTCCAACTTCATGTTGATATAATTGTAAAAACTCGTCAATATCTAAATCAATATCCATATTACTACTCATTTTTTTAATTTTCAGTGGTTTGTACTTACGTTTGTGATTGGACATAGAGTATGATTGTTGTTTGATTAGTATGATCCAATCTACACCATCTTGTTGAGCTCCACTTACAACATCATCAACAGTATAGCAATTCCTTAATATATCAGCCTTAATATCTCGCTTCCATAATTGATTTAATAAAGAAACACCAACAGTATCCAGTAAAGAATTTGAAAAACTAGAAATTAACACGTCGCATCTACTCGGTGTCCAATCTACTGCGGTATCCTTCAAAAATTTATTGCGTTTTTTGGGTCTACTGAGAGCAGATAGCTTAAAATGATTTTGAACAATACCAAAAATAGTTTCCCATGCCAGGTTGAACCCAACAACTCTTTTTGCACTCATACTTTTGCTTCCAGAGGGTCTGCCAAAATATGAAATCAGGTTATCATATCTACCACCAGCAGCAATTAAATTTCTTATGACACCGTCGTCATAGGTTGCCTGGAACATGATCCCACCCTTATAAAACGAACTGTTGTAATTACTTAAAGGCGATAATACCACATTTCTATTAACTTCTAGTGGCCTCAAAAAATTTAGCACCTTGAAAACATGAGATAGCGATTCATCAATTTTGCGGAGATATGGACTATCAATCATTAATTTATGTAGTCGTTTTCTAGCCGCTTCAAAATCAAGCTTAAAGTCGAATAGTTCTAAATCATTTAATGAGGTGGATGAAATATTTAATTGCGATTTCAGTTCATTTTTAACATCCTTAAATGATTTGGCAAATCCGATTTGAGAAAGCATCCTAGAAACTAATGGCCTTTGAGCTTTATCTATCCCACAAAAGTTAAAAACTGAATCAAGAATATCGGAATGATTTATTACAAAAGATGTATTTGTCTTTTCAAATACTGGAAAAACTGTCAATATTTCATCAATGATTTTGATACTTTCGGCATCATGAAATGGAGAGTTAGAAGAAGATGTTGATATAATATCAAAATCAATTTCACCGAATTTCCTAGGTTCTAAACTTGAATTGGATTGTCCCGGAGGGCGGTAAACAAATTGCATACGAAATTGTTTTGAAACACAAGTAGGATTGTTCGAAAGATATCTCGCCATAGGGTAGGTCAAGTCGTATTGTAGTTGTAATACAGTACCGCCGTGATCCAAAACTTCATAAACATTTTGACTGATGTAAATAGGAGCCTTAGGAAAAATATGTGGTGGTGCATTGTTTTCAATACCACCATGCTTTCTAAAAATTTTAACCACTTCTTCTGCCATCTGTGATTTTAATATTTGAGCAAAAGGTGTTGTAGAAAACTGTTTATTGTCAAATAAAATATCATTCGTCAAACTATATGATTGGGTAAAAAGGCTTTCCCTAACTTGCTGTTGCCATGGAGAAGATGGATCAGCAAGACTTTTCAGAGCCTCTTTAATAACTTCATCTTGATGTTTTACTGGTAACCAACCACTGTTCAGTAACATTCTAGCACCAGGTCTTTTGCTTGGATCGTGATCTAGCAGTAATTTGATTATTTTTTTTTCCATTTTCATTTTGGTTTCATCAAAATCAGGGGGAAATTTGACCTGTACTAAACGTAAGTCCTTCAACATATTAACCCTTTCCATCCCTGTACTAAAAGAATATACCATTTCAAAAAATATAATACCCAGGGAATACATGTCAATCTTTTCGTTGTAATTACCCCTTCCTGTCAAAACTTCGGTAGCTACATAGAGCGCAGTACCTATTGCAGACGTTAGATTATCAGCACTTCCAGGTGGTATATTAGCAGAATCCATTTTTAAAATATCAGCAGATCTATGTACATTTTTAGCCAATCCAAAATCACCAATTTTCACGTTCCTAGATTCATCGATAAAAATATTCATCGGTTTTAAATCTCTGTGAATTATACCTTGGGAGTGAATATAACTCAAAGCTTCAACAATTTGACGAAACAACCTCCAATATTCGTCTCTTTGTTTGTTTAAATTTTCAGAGTGGATCAAATCGTGAAGAGTTCTGTTTTCGCAATACTCCATTTGAATGAACAAGGTACTTTTTTTCTTTCTCTGAGTACCTGCGCTTTTGATTACTAAACCGTTTGTGAAATGAACAAAACTTTCATCTTCGGTTTCATCTTCTTCTTCATCTTCATCTTCTTCCTCGCCGTCGTCAAATTCTTGCAGTTTATTGGAAACGTTAAGCTCCTCCTCGGTAGAACTATTAGCAAATACAATATCTGGATACCCCGAATTTGATATGAAATCCCAATTACTATTATTCAAATCAGCAATTTCAGGTTTGCTTCTATATATGCTGGATTGGTCAAATAGATCTTTTCCATTAGAATTAAGATTTTCACTGCTTTCGCTTTCAGATAAATCCTCTTCATCATCACTTGTTTCAAATACGTTTTCATCATGTGTGTTCTCTTCTAACCACGCTGCATAATAACGAACAACATATTGGTGATTCAAGCTGGCTAAAAGCATCACCTCACTTAAAATAGTGGATAATTTTTCTTCTGTATGCCTAATTTTCTTGACTGCATAATATCTACTGTCTAATGTATTACGCGCCTTTACAACTTGGCCAAATGCACCCTTCCCCAAAACCGCTATTTCCTCAAAGTCCGTGGCGTATCTTGATCTAGTCATAGGGTTAGCAGAGGAAAACCTTGAACCAACGTTGAATGATCTCCTTCTTATACTGCCCTGGGATATTGTTCTTGTTCGAGATTGGATTGTATCAGAAGAAAGTTGTGCTTTATGATTGAGAACAGAGTTTTCATTGAACATATTAAATTTTTGAAAGTCGGGATCAATGTTAGTTCTCAGAAATTTAAGTGGTAATAGCTCTAAAACGCCAAATCTTTTCTTTGGATCAGAATCCAGCATTTTTTCAAGAAAATCATATAAACTGTCATCTAAATTATTTGATTCCAAGAATTCTTGTGGAGAAGCAAAATCTAAAACGGTATCTACGCCATTGATAACTTGAACAAAAAGTATGCCCACCTGCCAAATGTCAGTCATTCTTTGTGGCTTGCTATTTTTAAATTTGATTAATTCTGGTGCACCCCATGTTGGTAATGATTCTTCAATTAAAGCGGAATTTTTATTCGGATATCTGCGTAGCATACTTGTAATTGTATACCCATATTCTGGGTGCATTAACTTTGGTATGGTTGTGCCAAAATCAGAATCTTTAACAAGAATCACTGTTTGTGTGTTAATACACTTATGGAAAATACCTAGCTTGTGCAATGCTTCGATTCCTTCAAGTAATCTAATCATCCAAACACGAGCTGTGGCTATATTAACGAACCCTACTGATTGAATAACATCTCCAATTGGGTATGATACAGAATATTCGGTCAACAATCGTATCTTCCAAACAAAAGTTGAATTATTTCTACCCATTCTTTCAACGGAATAACCTAACAATCTGTTAATATTATCGTGTTTAACTTTTAACAAAGATTCTAAGTTTTTTTCCAAATTTGAAATTTCCTTTTTACCGTTACTTGTATTAAAATATGAATTGTCTAATTCGACTTCAGTTAATAGATAGTAATAATTATCCATCATTTCAGACGATATTAAAAAATTTGCTAAAGCAGAATCCGGAGATATGTACGGTTTCACTAAAAATTGGTTAGCAAATGATAATAAGTCTGAAGTTAATTTAATTGGTTTAGGGTTCACTACGGCTTTAAATTTGAATAAAGAATTATTTGGTAATTTTGCTTTAATTATTTTAGGAAAAAGTATAGCTTCTCCTGAAGAAACCCATTCGTTTGGTGGTAAAAGGTCCATTTGATTACTTGGATTAAAGAAATAATCGTCATCGTCTTGTCTTTTTTCTAACTCTTTTTGAACAATTTCATCAATTTTTTTTTGTTCTGTTATCTTTAATTTTTCTATTTGTTGTTGACGTTCCTTCTCCTCTTTATCTAATTTTTCTTTTGCTTCTTGTATTCTTTGCAATCTATCATCTTCCAATGATTGTGTATTAACTACCGCTTGAAAACCATCCAATTTTTCTTGAGTTAAAGATGCAATATCAAAAATAAATTCTTGACCTCTAGCATTCTTATGGATCTTTGCGTATTCTTTTTTAAGTAATTTTAATTGACTGTCCATGACATTTTCTACATTTTTAAAAGTAATTTCAGGAGCTGTGTAGGGGTACATTGGTGTTAAGGCAATATGTAAAGTTAGTGATGATTGTACTGGATCTTTATCAATTGATTTTAACGATATTTCAAAAATTATTTGCGGTTGTTTATCCCAACTTGATTTTTTTTTGGTTAGATCTATAAAATCATCCATATATATACATTTTATGGCTTCTAACTCATTATTTTGTATTTCATAATATTCGTTTAGCGTTAAATGACTTAATGACATTGTTGAACTATTATATATATTTATAGATATTAATTTTTTATGATGTATATGCAATTTATTATTTAATGTGGTCAACGCCGTAGCTGCATAAAAATGTAAACAATTTTGTCGGAAAAAAAAATAATAGTAATAAAAGTATTAATTGTTTTTATGGTAAGTTTTAATTTATAAAAAAAGAAAAAATTTTATATGTAGCAATATGAGATAAAATATATTTCTTTTAAAGGTTTACAGACCTCTGAAATGATTTGTTTCCCTTGATATATCATGTACTTCTTTTTTTTTTTGTTTTTAGTTGGTTTTTTTATTACTATCTTTTTTTCACAAGGCGAAATCACATATAGAAACCAAAAAGATTAACTAATTAATCATTTATTTTATTTACTTTATTTGACAAAAAAATTTCAATTAACCGGTCAACGGTTTGAAAACAATTTAACTATATATTTAAACAAATTCATAACAATGTTTCAATTTAATAAATAATTTTATTTACTTATGTTAGTATTTTAAGAAATAATAGGATGAACTTTAAGATGATATAATTATTTTAATTCATATCAGCAGCAGGTTGTGTTTCTTCGTCTTCAGGAGGTTGAATTGGAACAGCTTCAAATTCAACGTCGAAAGTCACGTCAGAGTCATCCAATAATGGTTTAAAAGGAACTTGACTATTAATTGGAGGAAAATAAATATAATAGGAGAAATACGCAATGGACATTCCAACTATTGAACCAATGATCACGTCAACAAAATGATGTCTATAATCTTGAGTTCTTGAAAGAGCAATTAGCAAAGCACCAAGTAATGGCAAAGCGGCTAAATATTTTCTCCAAATGCCAGTTTGGATATGTTCAGTTAATAATTGGCCACAAATCCATAAATAAAGGTAACCTAAACCTGCAAAACTTGCACTTGAATGACCAGATGGAGTTGTTCTAAAACCATCCAATAAAATATCATGGTTTTCGGTTGTACATGCTTCAGATGCAGTAAAATAAGTATTTATTGGCAAATTTGGTTTTGGCTGACAACGATCTAAAAAATCAGGTCTTAATCTTCCAATCCAATTTTTAATAAAATTGGTAAATAAAGTTGTTGAAAACCATGAAATTGATAAACCTAATAATGATATATATAATAAATACCATCTGTGTCTTTTATCGGCCAATAAAAACCAAAAAAGTATAATAATTAATACTGGAACTAAAAGACTATAAACAAATAACATCTTATCACTCACATGTTCATGAATTGCATATGGATGAGATATCGTTAAATCGTTTAAAAGAAATTCTCTTTGGAATGGTTCTTGATAATATATAGGATAACTTAGAAGCATAATAATAATTAATGAAATTAAATCAGGAATTCTCCATTTTGGAACCCTGTAAGCAAAACTCCTCTGACTTGCTCCCAAGGAAAATCTATCTATGGCCATATTTAGTTAGTTTCTTAATTATTCAAATATAAAAAAAAAATTGTATTTTTTCAGTCACTTAATTGCTGTTTGTACCTCAAAAGATGTTTTTACAAAGACTTTTGTTGTTGTTTCTTCTTAATATTGTTTTTTTTTTTGCTTGATTTTTAAAACAACATCACTTTACCCGGTCAAATATATAATATGTTTTCTTTAAACATAAAACAAAATTAATAAATAGTTGACGTTTTATATTGTTTTTATACTTTTGTAAAACGTTTAATTAATTTTATAAGGGGAATGTTTGTTTTTTTTTCTATTTTTTTTTAATGATGTTGGCAAGGAAGGAGAACCCTTAAATATTTAAGCAAATTGTTTTTTCTTTTCATTTTTTCACCAACGTTAATTAGGGGCAACTGAGAAAAAGATAATAATATAATTGATAACATAACATACTTGATTTACGTAATTTATGTATATATAGATAGATAGTTAGATATGTAATTATAATATAAAAATTTTTTATTTATGTAATTTTTTTTTTTTTTTTTGTATCTTCAGAATTTTATCATTAAACCATTTTTTAAGGTGGTGGTGTTTTTTAATATTTTTATAACGACGAAAATGATGATAGTTTTTTTTTGAAATTTTATATTTACCATTTGGTATATCTAATTTTTTTTTTTCAATGATATTATTATTATTCTGAATATTTAAATTATATTTTAACTCAGAATCTTCTAAATAATAAAAACCATAACAATCTTGTATTTGCATTTTATTGATAGGTTTCTTTTTTTCATTTTCTTTTAAAAAATTATAATTATTATTTTTTTGATTTTTTTTTTTCAACCCAGGTAGTGCACATTGTTTAGGATAATTACTTTGAATTTTTCCGATTTCATATATATGTTTTCTATTTTTATTAATCGGTTTTTTTGAGATGTTATTATTTTGTATGGGAATATTATTGTAAACTTTATTAATTTCTTGTTGTAGAATATCATCAATAAAATGTTCATACGATTTAGTTTGAATTTGATTTTTGATTTCAATACCAGTTGTATTATCAATTTTTATTTTTTGTTGAAAATTTTCTTTTTTTTTATTAAATTTTTTATAATTTTCATTATTTTTAAATAATTTATCTTTGAAAATTTTATTTGATAAATTTAGATCAATTTCATTAATAATATCATTATTACTATTTAAATTATATGAAGGAGTATTAACTGCAGTAGTATCATCTTGTGAAATTCCTGATTCGCTATAAAATGGTTGTAACCATTTTGTTAATAAAGATTGACTTTGGGGAATCGAAAAATCTGATTCAAAATTTAATAAATTGTCTCTCATAATCTTAATTTAATATATATAATAATATAAATGAATATTATAATTTGATTTTTATAGTGAATATTTTTTTTGTGAATATATATATATTTTTTTGAAATATTTTATATGGTTAATTGTGTCATTTAATTTTTTTTGCCACAAATTAGTTAAAGATTTAAATTATTTGTAATTAAAAGCAAGATGTAAATATGTATACTTTATATCACCCTTAAGTATTATATATATATATATAAACATATTTTATACTTTTACTTAACAAGTTATTTATTTTAAACGATAGTATCATTTATTATTTATGTGACAGAATATAAGATAATGAATGAATGTGACACAAGAAAAAAAAAGTAAATAATAATTTTTGATAATTGTGTATCTACGGCATGTATTTTATCAAAAATTTTTTTAAAAAAAGTTTTAATAATATAACAGTGAGCAAATAATATTGTTTAATTACTAATGGCTGTTCGTCTTCATGTTTTATAAAATTTCCTATTGTATTCCGATCACAAAAGATTCTGTCGTACTTTATTTATTCTTTTGGGATAACTACGTGAGGGTAACCTTCATAGTGAAAAGTTTTCACAAAGGTTTTGAACGTCGAATATAAACAGCTTTTATATTTGTCTTGTATATTATGAAATTCTTGACAAACTCAAGAACATAAGAAAGGATTGATTAATTTCAAATTAGAGGTATATATTTTATAGATATTAGTTTATAATCTCTTTAATATTATTTGCTACTTTGCGCACGAACCGACGTCAATTTTTTTTTTATATTGTTGTTATTTTTTCTCGAAAAAAACAAACAAATAGTATATAAGAAATAAAAGATTAAAAAAAAAGTGAAAAATAATAGTGATAGTGGTAAAGATATCAGGACATATATTCAATATGAACGAATTAAGTATATTTTTAATACCCAAAAATATTAATAAAGAAGAAGATGAAGACGAATATGAATATGAAATAGTTACATTACCAAAGAGTAATTTAAATGGTGAAAAGGATAAATTAATTTTGACTAAAGATAATAAAATATTTAAAATATTACCATATGAATTTAAAAGTAAATATTTAAAAGATTTGAAAAAAATGAATGAAAGAAGTCAAATAAATATAATTGGTAAAGATAGTGATGAAATAAAAGATAATATTAAATCTATATTTATTATTAATAATGAAAATAAACAAGATGGATTTATTTATAATAAATTTAAAATTGAAATATCTTCAAATTATAATTTAATTTATAATTTAATTGGTTTTTTTTGTAAAAAAAAATTTAAAATGAGTGAAAAAAAATTAAATGAGAATGAATATATTGATTTGAAAAAGGGGTTAAAAAAAGATAATGAGAAAGATAATGGAAAAAATGATGTTGATGATGATAACGGTAATTATTTGAGTTTAAGAGATTATCAAGATATGTTAATTGATAATGATGATAAGAATTGGGAAAAAATTAATTTATTAAATTTAAAAGAATGTATTGAAGAGATAAGTGAAAAGATTAATGAAAATGATGAAATTTATTATAAAATAACGAGGGGTTTAATAAATAAATTTTTAATTGGGAAAATTGAAAAAATTGTTAAAAATTTTCCTGAAAGTTTGAATAAAAAATTCGATGAAAAAAAAGAAATTAATTTTTTTTACAAAGTTATCATTTCATGCAATTTATTAATTTCGATACTTCCAAAAGAAATGTACGAGGAATTGATTTATAATGGAAAGAATGTAATTACGAATGAACAATTAGGTATTAAAATTAGTATCAAAGAGTGCTTTGATAGGTATTTTGAATACCGTGCGAGTATGCGTGAGGAGGGGTTGAAACAGCAACGGTTGACTGAAGAAGCGATGAAAGTTGGTAGAACGTCTTTTGCGGGCCAGGCGGGCCAAGCGGGGCAAGCGGGCCATGCGAGCAGGAAACGGGGGCCAAACAAAGTTGTCAAGAAAAATGTTGTTGCTGTTGGAAAAGGAGTAATTGATGGGTTTTTCAGGAGACGCGCGTAACGAAAACGAAACGAAACGAAACGAAACGAAAACGGCCACCCGGTCATGCCGTTTAAGTTAATTAATTCAAGTCACAAATCAAGCATTCAATACGAGGTAATTAAAAGGGAAACGTGCGCCCTTCTATTTGTTTTCTTCAACTGCTTGTTGATTGAAATTTTGCATTTGTTGTATACTTCTGTATTTATATTTATTCATTTATAAATAAATATACGACTGCAGTTGCAAATCGTGTCTTTTTGCGTTTCCTCTCTTCTCACCTTCAAATATGCCAAACCACACACCACACAACATCCGAAACCCATGAACCCAGAAGCCTTCATCAACAGAAACAAACACAAACGCGACGTTTCGTTGTACATAGACAGAAACACCAAAGACGTATGCAATTCAGACGAAACTACCATCGCTGTATTTAGCACTTTATACAACTATTCAAATAAAAATAAAATTGAAAATAAAAATAAAAATAAAAATCAATATTTATTAAATTCAATAATAACTAAAAATACACAAATTCTTATGATTATAACATTTATTTCTTTAAATATTTATATCTTCTACCTCTGTGTAACTTTCTACATAAATTTAACGTCAAATATGTTATTTTAGTCATACCCTATTTATTACCTACCCCTACTTGCATCAGTTTTCTTTTTTTTTTTTTTTTTTTTTTTTTTTTTTTTTTTTTTTTTTATTTTTTTTTCAAAATTAAATATATGTATGTATTTATACATATATGTTTATATTGCATTTACCAAACATCTTCTTGGTAAATTCCAGAAACTTTCATGGCTTTAATCATTTCAACCGATTCTTCGTATGATATACCTTTAAATTCAATCAAAATGTCTCCAATGGTTTTTTGAACATCTTTGGCCATCCGTTTTGCATCACCACAAACATATATATATCCACCATCATTAATTAATTTAATCAATTCATCTTTACATTTAATCATCTCATTTTGAACATAATTTTTCTCTCCTTCATTAATTCTTGACATTGAAATCTTAAATTCAAATTTACCATCCAATTTTTTACAATATTCAACCCATTCTTTTTCATATAAATAATCATTAAAATTTCTACATCCATAAAATAATATCATTTTACCAAATTTTTCTCTTTTATCAAAATTTAATTCATATAATTTACAACGTTCTCTAATAAATCCACGAAATGGTGCAACACCAGTACCTGGCCCAATCATTATAATAGGTTTACTTTCATCTTTTGGTAATTTAAAATTTGATTCACGAACAAATATTGGTAATTTAAATTCATTAAATAAATGACGTGGCCCATTTAAATTATATTTAATTAATTTCTCATCTTTATCTTTATTCTTTTCATTTTCAATCAATTTTAATAAATTTGTTGTAACACCAAACGATTTAATTTCTTTATCATTTAAATCAAAATCTTTTTCAACAATTGATGTTATATGAATCTTTTTTGGTTCATTAATTGATGATGAAGAAATTGAATAATAACGTGGTTGTAAACGTGGTAAAATTTCAATTAAAAATTCCCATGGTACATTATCCCATGGTTTATTGTTCGACAAATATAAAACTGCATCCGATAAATTAAATTTTTTATTTAAAATCTCTTTTAAAAATATTTCTTTATCATTTGAAATTTTAATAAATTTTTCTTTAATTTCTTTCGATGCAAATTGTGAAAATAAACAAAAACTTTGTCTTGAAATTGGTCCTGTAATTTCTAAATAATATGTAACAGCGGCTCTAATGGTAGTTGGACATGGAAATGGTAATTTAATAGTTGAATCTAATGGATTTAAATTAAAAATCGTTTCACCATCTAATTTAAATGCTTTTAAAAAATTTTCAACCGTTTCAATTGAATTAAATGGTAAAATACCTAAATGATCACCTGTTTTATATGTTAATTCACTTGCGCTAATGTCAAATTCACTATGAACACAATTTCTTTCCGATGTTTTAAATAATTCTTCGGTTTTAGTAATTGGTGCAATATATGGTTCATTTATATTGAATGGTCCAGTTTGTTCACCACTTGAATTATATTTAATTTCATTAATTGGTAAATATTTTTTGCTTGGTTCACCTAAGAAAACAGAATTATCGATTTCATTTAAAACCGAATATTCAAATGATGAAATAAATTTTTCTTCTTGTTCATTTAAATTTAGAATTTTTTTCAATTCTTCGATTATCGTATCCTTCCAACTTAAATAGTCTTCATCTGTTGTACCAGCACCATCATCACCCAATCCTAATTCCCCAACTAATTGGCCGCCAGAAGATATTAACTTTCCTAAACATTTTTTAGCTGCACCGTTATAAAATTCATACGTGGTATTACCTAAACCAAAAATACTAAATTTAATATTATTCAATGTATCTTCCGATGCTTCATTTAAGAAATCCTCAAATTTAATAGCTCCATCAGGAAATTCACCTTCACCATATGTTGAAATAAAAAATGTAATTGGAACATTTGATGGAATATCATTTAATGTTTCATAATCATAATTTTCCAAATCCGCGCACATAACATTTAAATTAAATTTTGAATTTAATTCTTTACCAAATTTTTTGGCATAATCTTCGGCAGTTCCAGTTTGTGAGCCAAATAAAATTAGATAATTTTTATTATTATCTTTTAAAACTTGTGCAATATCACGATTACCGTCATTATTAATATTTAAATGATCATTGTTTTCAAAAAATATTTCTTTTATTTTTTCACGTTTTAAAAAAATAAAAATTATTGAAATTAAACCCCCCAATGCAATTAAATCCGTTGGGTTTAAACACATGGTTAAATATGGAATTTTTTTCTTTTTTTATTTAAATTTATATTTACCAATGATTCGTACAGAAGAAAAAAAATTGAAAATTACTTCAACTCTAAAATATAAACTGATAAAACAAAAAACTAAAATAAACAACTCATAATATAAACAGAATATTTAAATATAAAATCACCATGAGTAAAAATTTTGCAAAAAAAAAAGCAAACAGATACATAAACATATATACGATTTGACGTACAAATTAATGATTGTATAGAGTTTTTGAAATAGACAACTATTTTTTTTCAAAGGAAAAAAAAACAGGCAACTCTGTAAACGAGACTCTTCGAGATTCAAAAAAAAAAAAAAAAAAATGGACCGACGATCCAAATTTCGTTCCCATAGAGATGAGGCTACAAACGGTTTCCTTCCTTGCAACGTAAACGAGAAATGAGCACAAAAACAACACATCTGCAGGGAAACTTTCAAGTTAAATCCAACAACTGAATTATGAAATAAAAAAAAAAAAAATTACATGCTGACAATATTTTGTATTTGTTTTCTGCGTGTTTTTTTTCGTTATGCATTGCAGATTTTCATTTCCTTTGTACTAAACTATTTTGCAGCAAGTTTAGATTTAACTGTTTCGCTTTATTTACATACATGCGTATCTAGCTAGACAAATAAAAAATACCATGTCAAAGGGACGACATTTGATTTTTTATAGGTATCATTTGTTGACAATTTATATTTACTAAAGACATTTAATGCACAATTTAAATTGTCAATTTAATAGTCCTAATAAGACTTCGTTTATTTGATTCTTTTCTATAAAACTTGTAAAAAATAAATTTATATATATAGGTATGCATCACCAACATTTTTTCTGATATCGTCATTCAAATTTTTTGATTGTTCATCACTTAAACCAATTACATTTTTGACCAATGTGCTTAAGGAGTTGATATCAAATTCATATTTCGTACGTCTTCCTATGCTATATAAAATAATATTACCTTCCATATCTGATTTTTCCTCAAATTTCATAATATATTCTCGTCTTTCTAAAATTTTTAACAATTCATCGATATTAAAATTCAATATTGGGATGTTAGATCCATCGATTGGAATACCATATGTTTTCAGATAATTTAATAACTCACCGTGTAAGATACTATTTTTTGAAAATAAAACAATACACAAAATAATTGTTAAAAGCCCCTTTATAGCTAAATCTTGATCTGTATTTAATTTATTGTCTAAAGTATTCCAGCTTTCTAATTCCATGTAGTTCCCTGTATAATTTCCATCATTTATCATTTTTTCATATAATCTTGCATTTTGTTCCAACTTAAATTCATCAATATTTTTCATATACGGCAGTGTATTAAGCACAATAAAATGCGATGACCTCCAACCAGGGTTTCTTTCATTACTACCTTCATTATTTTCCTGTCCAGAGTTTAATGAATCAATTTTGTATCTTTTATCATGACTATCTTTAGAATTTCCTATTAACTCAGTCTTTGATGGAATACCATGCAATTCATACCCATACACGTCAAATAATATATTATTAATCATAGTGAACGCTTCAAAAAAAGATACCCTAGACAAGTTTTCTTCTTTTGATATTTCACTGATCTTTTTGCTCAACTTATCTTTAGAGATGATAGAATTCTGAGACTCTATATTGGAAAGAATGAACCTAACGACCCTTCTGGATACAATTAACACCTTAGGATCAGGACGATTGTTATTTGTATCAATTGTAAAATTCTCTGTATTAGCAATGTCTCCATTCATTAATTAATATCTATTACCCCTGTTCAAGTTTTTATCTTTATACGCTCACAGACGTTATTATTTTAAGTAACTATGTTGTCTTATGTCTTCTGTTGTTTTTTTTTTATCGCTTTCCATTCCCATTTCGTTTTTTTCTCCGTTTAGATTGTTTGATGCGTCTGCATCTACAGTATGTATATATGCATATACATATATATATATATATATATATGGATTGGCAAAGATCAGCATCCCAAACAAAATCCTTTTAAAACTATTGTATCAACAAAAATAAAATAACAAAAACAGGTTATATTTTACATTGTAAACTTTAATTCAAATAATAAATAATATTTACATATGCAAAAACGTCCTAATACCATTAACCTTAGACTTTGCTGTTTGTTAACTGCTGTTTTATTTTTACTTGAAAGAATTTCTCTAGTGTAAAAGTTTGTTGTTCAAGCTTATATATAATCAAACAGCTTTTCTTTCATCTAATAATCAATGATTTACACTACATAATCAGTAACGATTTTATACGATTTTCTTTTTTTCGTTTCCGAATAATTCGATCGGTGCGAGGAAAATGAAAACGATTGTGCTAAAGATTAAACTTCAAATGTGTGTGTTAGAAAAAGGCTATATATATATATATATAACTATATTAACAATTCATATATTATTGCATGAGTAATAAAGTTCTAATTGATGATGATTGTTCGCAATGTCACACTTACCCGCAACTTCCACTTTTCGGTTAAACATATGAGTTATAGTAACGTCAAGCTTACCTTTTTCTCAAAACCAAATTGTGGATTATGTGAAGAAGCAAAAGAAGTACTAGATGATGTTTTAAAATTACCTGAATTTAGCAAATTCAATTTAAAAAACAAGCTTGAAATTGTAAATATCAACAAAAATAAAAAATGGTGGCAAGCTTATTGCTACGATATTCCTGTTCTCCATGTTGAGGATAAGAATAATGAAAAATCACTGCAAAAAGTAATGCATTATTTTCGTGAAGATGAACTTAGTGAACTTTTGAGAAATTTTAAATAACTATTTTATGTTAGAAGATTATGTTTTTTTCTGCCGGATTTTTATTGATACATAGCTATAATTTTGAACTACATATTCATATATAAATAATAATTGCACCTGTAAATACATGCATCAAGTATTTTACCTTCCCAACCATTTTTATTGGGATTTTTTTTTTCTCTTCTTGCCATTTTTTTCCTTTTCAAAAGGGTCATCCTCCACTAAAAGTAGCTTTTTTCTTGCGGGAATGCTTGATTTTGTTGCCGTTGTGCCCCTTTTAATATTGGGATTTATTGAATTTTCTAATATAGGAGATGGATTTGTTAATTCTAAGTCATCAGTAGGAGATGATGACAAATCAAACTCATCTGTTGGTTTTGTTCTTTTTGATTCATTTTTTTTCACTTTCTCAGCAAAAAATTTATTATGTGAACCTATTGATAATTTAACATCTTGGGAAAAGGCAGCGGAGTCTACAATACTTTCATTTTGAACAATTTTTTGCCTTTCTTTATCTTTTTTGCCGATATTCCTATGCGCTGCTTTCAATTTTTTGTGCGATGGAAAATACATCGATTTTTCGTTACCTGTTATTTTATTATTCGTATTTAAAACCGATTTAGGTCGCGACTGCTTTTCCTCCTCCCTATAACTAGTAATTTCCTTATTTAAAGCAACTATTCTTTGTCCCATTACCTTTGCAGCTTCTTCAAACTGTTCAACGCTTTCATGTAATTGAAGTTTATCAGAAAGTAAAGATGACTTTTCGCTTTGCAATTTATTATTCTGTTCATTCAATTGTTTTAATTCATTGAGAGTATCTTCTAGGTCAGCCTCATTATTTTCAATTATCTTTTTCAAATTCCGGTTTTCCTCTTCTAACTCTAATTCAGCTGCTTTCAATTGAACTACTTCTACGTTTAGTTTCTGTAATCTTTCATTTGTCGTTTGCATTTTTGTACTTGCGGTAACTCTGTCTTTATCAAAGACTTTTTTTAAATTCTCATATTCTGATAGCGCCTGCTTCAACATCTCATTTTCGGAAATAATTGCATTATTTATGCTATTTTGAGAAGCAATTTTGTTTTCAAAATCTGATTTTTCAGTGATTAATATTTCATTTAATTTTTTGCACTCATTTTTGAAATCGTTCAAATCATTTTCCAATGCCTCGTTTTTGGTCCTCAAAGAATCCTCTAAAGACAAATATTTTGCTAACTTCATATTATGGCATTCTAATTTTGCAGCAAGATCCTCATACTGTGCGTCTTTTGTCCCCAGATGACTTATGTATTCTGTTTTTTGTTGTTCCAACGATATTACTTGCTTTTCTAAGTCATTTATTTTCACTTGATATGCATTTCCATCTGTTATTTTCTCTCGGTATTGTTCAATAGTTGAACTTAATGACATCACTTCTTTTCTAATATTTTTGTTTGAAATCTCATGACCGCTAGCAAGTTCGTTAAATAATGTCTCTTTCATATCACTAAGATTATTTGTAGTTGTTGAAAACATTTTTTCAATGGACAAAACCTGGTTTGATAATTGAATTTTTATATGTTTTATTACCTCGAGAACAATATCTCTTATTTCTAATTTGTCTTCAGAGCATAAAGCAGTCTCTTGTTGTAAAATAGTTTTAATAGTGGACATGAGACTGTGTATAATATGTTAGTAATGTCCTCAAAGATGAAACATGGATTAGTGAAGGGTATTTTTAAAAATAGTTACTTTTTTTCCAATTGAGTTTGAGCACCATTTGAAAGATTGGTGATCAACTCATACTGATGAGATAATTGCAACTTTAGTTGTTCATTAAATTTTCCAGATAGACAATCGCTAAAATTTTTCAAGAAATCTGAATTATTTTCTGAAAATTCTAAAAATTTTGACTTTAATACCTCCATTAATTCATTGCTTTTGACAGAAAGCTCCTGAAGAAGTGAGCTATTCTTAATCTTTTCTTCGCTCAACTCGCCAGAGCAGTCATCTAATTCTCGTTTCAAAAAAAGAAGCTCTTTTTCCTTTAGAGCCAACTGAGAGTCTTTTTCCTTCTCGTTATTTTGTAATTTTGTCATCGTGGTTTTCAAACCCATTATGTCATTCTTATAATTGGTAATCTTGCCTTGAAAAACTTCATATGATCTTTTCAAATCTTGAATATCTGTTGAGTTTAATTTTTTTTGTTTTGAGATTGAGGTGGCTTTTTCTTGCAGCAAATTCAAAATATCTTTATGTTCTTTTATTGCTTCATGGTTTTTTCTGATATCATTTTGGTATAATTTTATGTCTGCCCTCAATTGTGAATTCTCGGATTGCTGTTTTTGGAGCTCATGTTTTAAATTTGAACAAATCTTCTGAGTATTAGTAAATGCTTCTAACAACACATCATTTGAAGATTGCTCTGAATTTGTAATAAATCTATTACTCTCACCTAGCTGTTGGTTTTCGTGAGAGATTTTGCTAGCCAATTGCTCACCATTTCCATGACTTTTATCCTTTGTAGGGCCAGCCACGTTTATTTTTCTGACTTCAGTGATTTCAAAATCATCTTCTTCGGATGGATTCTTTTTGAGTGTTTTAGTTTTCGTAGATTTTGGGGTGCTTTCTTCTAGTTCAGTTTTGTTTAAGTATTTATCCTGCATTTTATTTGTATTAGAATGATTAAAATCTGTGGCAGAAGTTTCAATATTGTTTGTGGTTAAACTATCATGTTCAGAAAACACATAATTCATCAGAGAAGAATTTACTACTTCTTCATCGTCCACCATTGATACGTTGAAATCATCTGCTGAATTTGGAGAAACCACAGGTTCTTTAGTTCTTAATTTTGAAAATATATTTGTTCTAGGTTTAAACCCAAGTGAAGAATCTCTAAAAAAGTTAGACATATTATTGAATAGGCTCTTGATCAGCGCAATATTACAATACGTGTTGTTTTTTAGTTCTTTTATTTAGCCGCCAAATAAATTCAAATTATTTTTCCAAGCATCAAGAATTCAAAATTTTTTTAGAAAAAAGGATGAACATATATATATATAAATAAAATTAATAATTTATTTTTACTTCAAAGCTACAAGAACTTTTTTAAATTGGTTTTTATATATATTCAAAACATTGTTGCAATTTAAGTTATAACATGTTTTTTAAATTTATTTAGATATAGAAAGTAAAGTTAATACTAGGTAAATGGAAATGGAAAGTCACAGAGGGAAAATAAATAATCATGCTGTGAAAATTCTTTTGGGTTAACTAAAATGTTGTTTTTGGTCTTCTTTTTTCAACAGCATCAATTTAATAAATATTTGGTTACGACTAACAAATCTTTGACTTTCAAAAGAAAGAATATTTATATATGTTTTAAGAATGAGGTTGAAATTATTTAAAATTAGCCATTATGTAATTTAGGTTGTATACATTTTATTATGCGAATAAGTCCATATTCACTTGCAACTGTTCAATATACATATTGACCTTGTTGTAAATTTCGAAATTTCCATTGACCTGGCATAGGTCTTTATCAAGTGGTTCTCAAGGGGAAAATGATTTGACCAATTAAAATTTTTTGAAATAAAACAACTCCAAAATAAAAAATATGTTAAATGAAAATTTTATAGATTGCAACTATTTATTTATTTATTCAATTGAATATATATGATCAAAAAAAATTTTTTTACTCGGGACATAAATATTCATTTTTTATAGTAACCATTTTCTTCCAAATATTTGAGAACAACGTCACGATCTCTATTGACCCATATGGCTTTTGAAGTTATAGTATCTAAAGATTGAGCTAAACCCTGATCAAATCCTTTAGTGGATTTGTTATTAAAAAAATTTTTAATATCATTAATAGCTTCAAAACTAGTGTATCCTGAAGTAGCAATAGTAACGACAGAACCTAACATGGATAATCCAGGTGGTAATCTTCTGACTATTTCGTCCCAATTTTTTTGAGTCCACGCCCATAATGCTTCAATACCTTCCTTATGTGCTCTCATGCCTTGCATTGGGATGTAAATATCTTGACTCAAAACAGTACCATCGAATAAGTAACCTAAAGTTCTCTCCAATAAATGATCTTCTTTAAATCTACCTAATGTTCTTAAAGCAGCCAATTTCTCATCAGTGTTAGTTGGATTTTTATACAAATTATAAATTTTTTCATAGTTTTTATCACCACCAGCTCTAGCAACGGAATTAAAGACAATTGGTTTAATTAAAGCAGGTAAAGCCTTTTTATCGCCTGCAGTATATTTTTCAAACATTTCCAAAGCAGATTTTTCCACAGTTGGTTCCTTAGCCGAACAAGCGGCACCAAATAATGCAACCTTTAAACGTTGAGTTGCAAAAGAATCGTTCAAATTAATATCCCAACCAAGTTCATTAGATTTTTTGCTAACCAAATCTCTTATAAATGCATTCAAAGCATCAGTGACTTCTTGAGGTTCGAAAATCCATGTAGATTTCAAAGAGGCAAAACTGTTGAGAATTTGATCCCAAACAACAAAAGAACTTTCATTATTCCATGTGGAAATTAAGTTCAAGAAGTTTGTACTTGACGTATAACCAGAAGCAGATAATGCTTTGACATCAGCGACTAAGCCCGTACGATCTTCAACCGACAATAATTCAGGTTGTTTACCCAATTTAGACCATCTCTCATCAGAGTAAGATGTAATAAAAATACCAGCTTGATCGCCATTGACTTTAAAAAAATCAGAATTATTTAATTTAATTGTTTTAGATTTTTCCTTTAAAACTAATTCATTATCAACACCGTTCTTTGATTTTAAAGCTAAAAACACGGGATACAGTGTTTCATCTTCATGTGTTTTAACATCGCCAGTACTTAAATAACGACTTTGTTTAAAGATGAGTTCGTTACCATTTTCTTCAACGGTAACAACTGGAAACCCAACTTTTTTAGTCCAAATATCCATAACACTGCGAACATCTTTACCAGAAGCTTTAGATAAAGCGTCCCATAAATCTTCAGTCTTAGCATTCCCATATTTAAATTTAGTTAAATATTGAGAAACACCCTTTATAAAAACATCTTCACCCAGCCATTTTGAAATCATTCTTAATAAAGAAGCACCTTTAGAATAAGAAATAGCATCAAAAATTTGGTTAATTTCGTCAGCCTTCTTAACAGGAACTTCGATTGGGTGAGAAGACCTTAAAGAATCTAAAGCCAAAGCATGTTGTAAAGTATCCGTAACATATTGTTCCCAAACTCTCCAATTTGGTTGAAATTCATTACAGGAATACCATGACATCCAAGTAGCAAAACCTTCATTTAACCAAAGGCCTTCCCACCAATCCATGGTAACTAAATTTCCAAACCACTGATGAGCTAATTCATGTTGAACAACCTCGGCAACCCGTTGAATACGATCCAATGTAGAATTTTCCTTATCTAATAACAAATCCACAACTCTATAAGTTACTAAACCCCAATTTTCCATTGCTCCAGCGGAAAATTCATGTACAGCCACATTATCCATTTTTGGCAAAGGATATTGGATTCCAAAAGTTTTTTCAAAGAAAGCTAATGTCTTTGCAGTCAATTCAGCCGCAAAATGTCCATCTTGTTCATTGCCGGGTGTTGCATAAACTCTCACTGGGATACGAAAATTCTTGCTTTCAACGTATTTTAGCTCCGCAACAATAAAAGCAACTAAATAAGTTGACATTTTTGGAGTGGTATTAAACTTGGTAAATTTCTTACCATTCTTGATAATTTCTTCTTTAACATTCATGTTTGATAAATGAGTCAATTTTGGTTCAGAAACTAAAGTAACATCATAAGTTGCCTTTAAATTTGGTTCATCAAAACATGGAAAAGCTCTTCTTGCATCAGTTGGCTCCATTTGAGTAGTGGCCATATACTTTGTTTCACCAGTTAATTTATCCTGATATTTGGCTCTGTAGAAACCAGCCATATTATCATTTAAAATACCTGTAAACTTGATTTCCAATTTCAAATTATCTTTAGTTAAAAAACCTTTTGGAAATTCGAGTTCAGCAATTTGAGATTTATTATTTAAAGTCACTTTAGCTTCTGTTCCATCGATTTTAGCATCATGAATTTCAATATCCAAAGAGTTTAACTTAATAACATCAATTAACTTATCGTTATTTTTCAAATGTATTTTGACTAAACCATCGAATTTGAAGGTTTTGAAATTAGGTTCAATTTGAAGATCATAATGTAAAGGGGTAACATTAGTTGGAAGTACTTCACGATTGACAGATGCACTGTACATAATCACAATTTAAAATATTTAAATGTTAGTATGATGCAAAATAAAAACAAAAAGAAATTGGCAAACAAACGATTTCCAGAAATGATAAAATTACAAAGGCATGGTAACAGTTAAGTATTTTATTTTCCGCCCTTTTATAAAACTATTATGTGTGGTGTTGCAAAATCGCAGTTTGTCGTGGCGAGGCGAGGAAAAAGGCGGTTTACACCAGAGATAAAGGATTTGGATTTGATATTATCAGTAGAAAAAAAACATCAAAAAAATGTAAAAAACAAGGCACTTGATTTGAGCAAAATAAATGTAATAAAGGTAATCAGGCCTTACTTACTAGGTGAAGGTAAAAATTGGTAGTATAAAAATAAAAAAAGTGCTGGAAAATAAAGTTTTCATTGTTCCCATCCAGGAATGTTCCTCACTGTGTTGCAATTGGTTTATCAGTGGTCTTTGTATTGCAAGATTTAGCAATTGAAAAAAAGAAATCATAGTAAAAAAAATAAATATACTAACTAATACGTACCTCTTGGACAAATTCTTTGATAGTTTCTCGCACTTCCCGCATGTATGCTTTGTGAAAGTAAACAGCGATCTGAATGAAGTGCTTGAGAGGTTTTGAAAACCCACATTTTGATTTTGTGGATTTGGGGACCAATTATTTACAGAGACAGAATATTGACGACGAGAAATCTTATATACAGGGATGACGACACATTTAGTAGCCGCATGACGGACAGACACTTGGCATATCTGTCTTAATAAAGACCTTGATGCTAATGAGATCGTAGAAGAGACAGTTCCTAATCTTGAAAACATGCTCTTTTGTCGTTTATGCAGCGTGGTTTTTTATGCTTCTCTTGCATTGTGATTAAAGATTTTCTTTGACAGTACTCATTTTTTGTTCGCTTCACAGTTCATGCCGAAAAACGCTGCGCGAAGTGAGTGGTTACGTTAAGTTTTTCCATAAAATGGTAATTTACAGTTTATGGCTATTTATTACTAATGGCAGTGATTTTTAAAACAATGCACTGTGAGGTGCAAACCATTTCACAAGACAGAAGTGCTATTTACCTTTCAAGTTTAGTGGTTCCAATTGACTAAAAGAAAACATGAGTGATAAGCATATTGCATTAGCAACAAATACCATTATAGTCACATCAAGCCAGACAAGCATCACGGATGAATTGACTATAAATAAGATAAGCAAATGGCTGACAACTACAGTACTTACCAACCATATCGTTACAGATTCCAATCCTATACAAATAATTGTTCTGAAAAATTTCAAACGACTACTTATCATATGCCCTAACAACAAAATATCGCAAGAGATCATGAATTCCCCAAGAAATTCAGAGCTTTCATTTATTCATTTAAGTTTCTCTTCAATAGATTGTAATCATTCCACCGAAACTGAGTACCTAAAATTACCTAAAAGTCAAAGGCTATTTTTGATATCTCCACCAACTTCTCCGCCTCCAGAATTTGATTTCTCGAGGTGCGAAGAGAGTCCGAATATCCAAACTCTATCTAGGCAACACATCGAAGAAGCACCCCATATACTACAAAAATTGGAAGAATCAGATAATTCTACAGTTATATTACTGGATTCAGATCGTTGTAAAATAACTGTAGAACCTTGTAAAGAACTAGGTGTGAATGAGGAGGTGAGAGTACCTTATATTCCAACTGCAATGCCACCGAAATCAATTTTTGATGATGACAATGATGACAATCATAATGACTAATTTTCTTATTGGATAATATTTAAACTTGTAACAAACCATTACTTCGGATACAAAGAAATATATCTAAAAGTAATTATTATGTACATCCATTATAATATTTAAAGTATATATGTATTAAATTCACTCTTTTAAGGCCCGGTACAAAAAAACAAACGGGCTAAAATATACTACGCCAAGGCGAAAAACAAACAAACTTCGGTCATGAATCAATAATTATTGGCAATCAAGAAAATAATTTCTAAGCATAGATAATTTCTTATTTTAGCAATAAACGTAAAACACCAAACTTTGAAACTTGTAATTGAAGTTTTATAAATAATAGTTCAGTCAATAATGTTTCCTCTTAAAACTAAAATGAGAAAATTAAATCCTACTACTACTTTAAAAGATACTTATGGAAGTACTTCCCAAGATGATAAAAAATCCAAAGCTCTACAGAAAGCAAATTTGTTGTTTCCAAAACATTTAAACGGGATACCATTATATTTATTAGGATGTAGACCAGACGTTATTTCTTCTATGTTCTGTGATTTTGATGAATATATGGAAACTTTTAAACAAAATAATGGAAACTTGGGGTATGTGACTAATAAACATCATGACAAAAAGAACATAGATGAAAATAATATTGACAATGACAAAAATTTATTTGAACATTATGCAATGGCTGGGGAAAATAGGGAGAATACAACACTTCATGCAATTCAACAAATTAAAAAAACCGAAGATTTTGAGCATTCATCAAACACAACAGAAACACCACGAAACCACGAAAAAATCCCAACCATTTCAAACATGGCTGAAAATGGCACGATTACATTAATCAGTAATAGACAAAAATTGTTCAAAGTTGTTGCGCCAGAAAATATTCCAGCCGATGTAAAAACACATTTAAATAAAACATTATCTTCATATGATGAATACATCTCAAAATTTGTTGCAAGATTAGAAGTAGAAATACCAAATGCAAAAGCCCCATTAAATAGATTAGGTTATGCAGTGATTGTTCGTTGTAATAAATGTAATCATATTACAAAAATGCATGGTACATGTACCACCAATTTAAAGAATCATTTATTGTTGCATAGGGAAAATATTACTAGTATTAAACCTGAGTCAAGATCCGAAAGTAATTTGATAAATAGAATGGAAAATTTTGGTGGGGAAAATTTTTCAAATTATTTTTTTGTTAAACCTGAAAATTTTGAATTTTTCAAGTCAAATCAACCTTCTATGTGGGATTCTCTGGTTTTGTTTTATCAAAAAAATACTGCTTTAGATTTGAATAATAATCTAATTAAATATATACAAAGTTTTGATTTGTTTTTTCAGGATCATACTAAAGAAATAATAAAAAATCATTGCTCCTCCGCATTATTGACCATAGATGTGTGGCCATTAAATGGTATAACCTATATCGGCGTTATGGCTGATATATTACCAAAATTTTCTAAAAAATCAGATTATAGAGAGTTCGATACGTTGAGAAATAATAAAGTTATGCTAGGTGTAAGAAAGGCGCATCCTGAAACAGATTCTAAGTGGATATGTGAATTAATACAACGGTTTGAACTTAATGATAAAATTTGCACTGTTTCCGTAGATTCAAAAAATATGTTAGGTATTAAAGAATCTGTCTGTAAGTTCATCAATTCTTTTCGTCCTGAATTTAAGTACGTTTTAACTTGCGATAAACAAGATTTGATCAGTGAAGTATGCAATAGTGTTCTTCAGAATCTCAAAGCAGTTCATGGGACATGGATAAATAAACTAATTAAAATTTATAATATTGTTCAAAGTAACAATAACTTGAAGGAAAATTGGATTGGAAGGTTTGGTGGTTTATTAATAAAGCCATCACAAGTATCTAATTCCGAGTTTAGGTTCGTCTTTGGATTTTTAAAAATAATGGATTTTTTTAAAGAGTTTGTTGAAATCAACGAAAATATAATCCCAAGTGAATCTTTAATATATTTTCGATTTACTGAGGAAGAAATTAAAAATATGCGCATGACCCTAATTTTATTAATTCCCTTTTATAAAATGGATAATTTGTACAACATTCATGTTAATGAATCTATAATTAATCAATTTCAGAATCTAAGAATTTTAAAAGCATATTTATTTCATTACAAAAGGCTTCCTCTGGTGTTGCAATCTAATTTGCAAGATTCTTATTATTTCAAGAAGGTAATGAATAAGTATGAAATTGATGTAGGAAAATACATTGAATCTTTAAGTTTATTTGATGATGCATATTTTAAACTTGTAAATTTTTTTGACTGTCCAAAGTTAGATTTGCTCCAATCAATCATTAGTGCGTTGGATCCCTTTAACAAGTTAGAAGAGCAAAGTAATGGAGGAAACTCAAGCAATTTTGAAGAAGCACATATTCTCTACGATTACTTTAACAAGTTACTCAAAGATACACTTAATAATGACTTTTTTGAAGCAGAAAAAAATGGAATTCCCTTTTCAATTTACGAAACTAGCCTTTCTTCCTTTGAGCTAACTGAAAAAAGTTATTATAGAAGGATTCAAGGCGGAGAGTTTAATGAATTTGAAGAATACATGCTAGATCCTCTTCAGAAATTGGATAATGACGAATTTGATAAGGCAACAAAGGTTTTCAACTTTTGGGTAGAAAACAGTGATAAATACCCGCGATTATCTCAATTTGCACTAGGATTTCTTTTTTGTGACTTGTCAAATTCAGGTTTGGAAAACATATTTATTGAAAGTAGTAATATTCTTAAAAACAGTTCTAAAATTGATCAACTGATTCTTGAATCATTAATAAGAATAAAATATTTTATTGGTTTTTACAAGATAGATGAGCAAGTTTTCAGAGAAATTACAATTAGGCGCAAAGGGTTTTTAAACTCTCCCGAATATATTAATTTAATAGATGTATTATGACAGTAAGTTTTGGCCCATTCATTGGAATTTGGGAAATGATATCTCAAAACATTGTTTATATATTAGTATTTAACTGTGTAACTCTAATCTAACATTATTTATATTAAATATATCGTTTTTAGATACCTACTCTTTAGTTTCATGTTGAAAAATTTTACAATCTAGTTGTGTTTTAGTTAACCTCGAGCTCGAGCTCGAGCGAAAGGATATCAAGCACGACTTGCAAAAAAAGCGATTATTTGTTTGTCCTAAAAAAGGAATTTGATTAGTTTAACTTTTAGTTCTTCATAAAGAGTAGGTAAGTTGTCGAGAAGTTACAGTCTTATGATATTCCTGATAAATAATTTCGCAGTCGCATTGCTGATATAAATCCACCACTGGCTGAAATGTATTGGTATCTTACACTAGAAGAATAAAAGCCAGAAAATCTGGTTTTCGGATCAACTGATTTTTGGTGGTTCATTTTGCACTAATTGCCAATAACTGATGGAACGATGTGGTATTTAATTTTGATTGGTGAAAATCGATAATCTATATGGAAGGAAAAGATGATTGGTTCTATATATCATATAGAATTATTCACTTGAACTACACGATATGTTTCTAAATGTCATAATGATATGGAAACTCAAAACAATGCTTCAACATCAGAATTTGTTTTAGTTAATCATCAAAAGAAAATATTGCAGAATGCAAGTATTTTTGCTACTTAAAAAAGATTGGTGGGCCAAATATAATAGTGTATTTTTAAACTTCCGGGGTTTTTTATTGTAGTTATCTTTTTAATTCAATGTTTTGAAATTGCATTAGTATAACGCTAGACCATTGTTTATAAATAAAGCCGAAAAATAGGTTAGTTCTCTTGCTAAATGTCTCGAATATTACAATATTTGGAATAATTCATTTCCTTTTCCTCTCCCACCTTCATATCGAATGCCACCAAAAATTTAGGAAAGCTCTCTTCCAATAAACTCGCCCTTGTTAAGCTAATCTGATATTAATAAATTATTTTGCAATTAGTCGAGAATTGACTTTTTAAAACACCATTGAACATCTGAATAAGAAAAATAAACATTCAATTTTAATATTTTATTTTTAAACTTTATAGTGTACAATATTCTATAGTTGAAGATATTCCGTATAAACTCTACGTGAAATTATTATTCCAAATGGATTTTTTTTAGAAGTTTTTTTTAACTAGAATCCATTCGTGACATTTAAACTTTGTTATCAAAACTTATTACAATTTTTTTTTCAAGATAAATACGTATTATTTCTCGGTATAGCGATACATTATTGTTTACTATACTTCGTTAAAAAAAAAAAGCGACATGAACTATTTTTTTGGTTTCATGGTTTTTTTGAATAAAAACTTTACAATTATTATATTAACTACTCATTTAACTTTATAACGGTTGAAGGGAGCTGCTCAGCATATTCTAATGTTGTTAATAAATTAGACAAACGAACCTATTTGTCTAATGGATATCCTTATTAATTTTGGTGTTTTCACTAGCTGTGGTGACTCCCTTGTTTTGGTGGCTCATTATTATGAGTAAAAAATTCTAAAAACTACTTAGATATCAAAAGATTAAATTTTTTTGAAAAATTTCTTTATCTTTTGCGACTCGCTATAATAAATAATGTATTTCAAAATTTTATTACAATTTAAATTAAAGAAACAATTTCTTTGAATAATATTGTCTAATTATGCTTTATGAATCTATATATTGGAAGATTTTTCTTATTTTTCCTTATTAGAGGTGGATTTAGTGAGACCGGATAATCCAGAACTCAAAAAGGCAATAGAGTATGGCTTTAGAGAGAATTCTACTTTAATAGTATTGAGAAAATAATTTCTCGATTGGAAAAGTTATGTCTTCGAATTTTGTGCTACATATGATGACATGTATTGTCGAAACTTATTTTATATTCGTGTTTTTTTTGTCAGCATTGGTTATTTTGACTATTCCAATAGAATATGTCTAGCTGATATTATCAATATATTTCACCCATTTCCCAACAAAACCTGAAAAACTAGAATATTTTTGCATTTTTTCTCCATAATTACAAGGTTTTACAAGATTTCCCTCTGTCAACCTTTTTTTTTTAATATTCATTCAGAATTGTAGATTTCAGTTAACTCAGACATGTGAAAATTGATTTAATAATAATTTGAATGATAATACTTTTCAAATTTTAAATACAAGTTGATGGTTTTATTTTATTTTGTCTCATTTCATTTTATTTTTTTGATAAGAATTGTGTTGTTACCTTATTGAAAGTAGAAACAAAGTTTTCCATTTATATTTTACTCATATTATTTTCTGTGGCATTAATAACACAGAAAAAAGATAAGCATTTAGTATTAGAAAACTTTAAGAAATCATACTTTAATTGTTATCTTAATGCTTAAAAGTAAAATGCAATTCCGCGTAAAGGATTTGGTTTTTTTATGGGATTTATATTTTCCTAAACAAGAACCTGCAAGAATAAATTTGTCAACAAAATCTTTATTTAAATTTAATTAAGAAATTAGTTTTTTACACCTGCCATGGCTTAAGAAGACAAATGAAATAAAAGAAATAAATGTTTCTTTGGTTTTGCTGTTTTTAAAATAATATAAGCAACAGTTGGTGTTGGTTTTTATGGAGACGTCGTGTTGCGTATTGTGCAGTGTTTTCTGAAGTTTTTCCTTTTTTTTTTGTTACATTGTCAAAAAGAATTCTCTGCGAGAATATGGAGTACACGTACAGAAGCTATAATTAGGCAAATTTCCTATTGACTAGCATTTTGAATTACACTTGATGCCTTATAAAGGAAATTTTTGGCACTTCTTCCGAATTTTTGTTAATTGTTAAATGCAATCAATTTGCTTAAAGAAGAAAATAAAAAAATATATTTCTTTTAGCAAAAGGTTTTCTTCAAAAAACTTCTTAATTAATGTATTTCTTGACAACAAAAATATTCAATGCATTTTTGCACAGTCAGTTCTCAATTGTAATAATATTATAAAAAATACTGACCTGAAAATAATTATGTCTGAAAAAGTTAATAGGTATTTTGTCAAAATCCACAATCATATGTTCGGAATTAATAAGAATCCCATTCTGAAACAAGGGATTGGCAGTGGATTATTGCGTGTAATTTGTTCGACAGAATTTACAATTGATGAAAAAGGAAGGAGTGTCTCAGCGCTAGCAATCAAAAAAATTCCTAATGTATTTGAAGACGTTTCACTACTAAGGGGATCGTTACGCGAGCAGAAGTTATTGAGACAGTTTAATGGACATCAAAACATTGTATCAATATTTGATGCTGACTTAATTCACGATCTCAATTTTTCTGTGAATAATTTTTACATCTAGAAAAAATGATGTAGTGTGATCTTGCTCAAATCATAAAATTCAGACAACCCTTAACAGATTTGCACTACCAAAGTTTTTTATATCAAATGCTATGTGGGTTGAAATGCATTCATTTAACTAATGTTTTGATAAGAGATTTGGAACTGAGAAGCCTGCTGGTAAATGCTAACTGTCAATTGAAGATATGTGATTTAGCGAGAGTTTATTCCTTAAACTTAAAAAAATAATGTTTTTCTCACTGAATACATCGCAACTCCGTAGTATCGTCCTCCAGAAGTAATTCCAAATTACTATGGCTACTCGGTAGCCATTGATGTTTGGTCAGTTGGTCTTATCTTTGCTGAGCTAGTTATTGGTGATCCGATATTTCAAGATGATTATGTCACACATTTAAATAAAAATTTTCAATTACACGAAACCCCTGATTTGGAAATACTGCGACATATTAACTCTCGATGTGTACAAAACTATATCTATCAACTAGGTGTAATTCCGAGGACACCATTCCGTGATATGTTTCAATTCAACCCGAGAAGTAGGATAAAGGTCGAAGAAGCATTGACGCATCCTCATTTAAAACTGTAACATAGTCCTGAAGATGAACCAAATTGCCTGGGAATATTTGATTTCAATTTTGAGGAATGTCATAATTTAAAACTTTTGCAGAAAATTGTACTACAAGAGGTATATAATTTTAGAAAACAAGTGAGAGATAAATTAGGCCCCTTTAAATCGTATAGAACCGATGAGAGGAGTGAAGCTGTTTATGAAAATAAATAATCAACTAACGCAGTTGACGTAATTTCGGGTGATGAAAACGACCATATCACGAAAAAAATGAGATCAGAGAAAAGAATTATAAATTCTGATACAAACAAAAACACCAATGAAATCGAGCTCGAGAGTAAAGATCAAATAAACTCTTTTACACAAATTTTCCCATTTGCTACTTCGTTAGTAAAAACGCAAACTGTATTTCCTGGCTCCAGTTTTTCCAAAATCGAGTAAATTTTTATACTCTTCTTCAAGCTCTTCTTCTTCTGGTGTTAATCGAAAAAACCGTAAATAGAAACTCGTTTGATTCACCTGATTAAAACCTGAAGTATTAACAAACATTAAATTGCTTTAATTTATTATTAAGTTGGTTTTATTAACTCTAACTGTTGGGAATTCAAAAACTTGTGTGAATGAATCATTGTTATATATAGCTAACGTATAAGTACCCTAATTCTATTATTTCTATAAAAGTTATAAAAAAACTTTATTTAATTATTTTTATATTTCTTTTTATTTAATCTTTTTCTCGTGTAAACGTAATGTCGCTTCTGACTTTTTATTCGTAAGATATGATAAGTATATAAAAAACCGTTTGTTAAACAATACTAAAAATATGATGTTAAAGAACAATATTCCAAAACTTATTGTGGTTTTTTTTTATAAAAAATGAAATTGCATTCAAATTCATTGCACATAAAAATTTATAGAGGTAAAAGTCTTACTTTTTTTTATTTTTAAAATTTAACAAACAGTCCCACTAAATATATTATGATTTACATACCTATAAATCAATGCAGCTTCGACTCAGTGGCACACACTTTTGAAATAATCGTTCATCTCTTATTTTCTAATTATAAATGGAATACCAAATTTAAATAATAACCATTCTGAATAGGCCGTAGCAAATAAACACATGCGCAATGTCACCATATTTTCACAAATACAAAATCGTTGACTGTTTATCTTACATCCGTGCCTTTTAACACCCATACCTTTTACTTTAAAAATTTTTATGTAAAAAAAATTAGCGCGGTAAGAATTTTTTTGCTCTTCAAGCGATGGCACTTCGTTGCGGTAATTCAAAATTAATGTGAACATATAGATAAAGAACACTTTTCATTAACAGTTCACTTTTAACAAGTAAAAAAGAAAAAAAACACATAAGAGCATAATATAATAAAGATGGTATGTTAGTTAGCAACAGAATATATATATAAAATAAAATGTGACATTTGAATACAATAATACGTTCATGGCAAAAGGGAAAAGGAGTGAAATATAATGAGAAAATTGAGAAAATTAAATTGTGCGTTTGGAGAATTATGAAAATGTGATTGGAGATAAACAAACCCATAAGTGAAGACAGTTGGCATAAAACTAAACGGTTATATTAAATTTTGCAAAATTTTATACATCATTTTTGAAAAATCCCTATGTATATGGTTTTCAATTTAATAACAGGCTTTTATGAATTGGTTAATATTAAGCTTGTATAATGTGAAAAGATATATGTATTTTATTTTTATTTTGAGAGAGGATTTTAAAGCAAACATTTACTAACATAATAAAATTTTTACAACAGGTTTTAGTTCAAGATTTATTGCACCCAACTGCTGCTTCTGAAGCCAGAAAGCACAAGTTAAAGACCTTAGTTCAAGCACCAAGATCTTACTTTTTAGATGTCAAATGCCCAGGTTGTTTAAACATCACCACTGTTTTTTCTCACGCTCAAACTGCTGTTACATGTGAATCTTGTGCTACTGTCTTATGTACTCCAACTGGTGGTAAGGCTAAGTTATCTGAAGGTACTTCATTCAGAAGAAAGTAAATGATCTGTTGAATGTCATACTTTATATTAAATAAGCTGTATATGTTCCTTATCTATAAATTATATTAATAAAAATTAACTTTTAAAAAAAAAACATATTACATTCAAAAAAAAATTAATAAATATATAAACGAATAAATAATTTTTACATGTGGGTTGAAGTGCATTTCAAATAAAATACTAAAATACATTATGCACTTGTTGTATTGACATAAATACTTTCAAAAATCAAGCATTCTCTTCACTCAATTCTTTTTACTTTTTTGGTCATAGTAATGACCATATACGTCAGATAAGTCCTTTATGGCGGCAGCGTCAATCATTCTATTTTTGTCTTGATTTTCCAATTCGTTAAATCTTTTAGACATAATTCTTTCCTTTTCTTTAGATTGTTTCTTCAGCTCTCTGATTCTCTTTTTTTCTAGATTTTTGAATTTTTCTACGTTTATTGTTCCTAACGATTTAATCTTAGTCTTGGCTTCAAGACCCCATAAATCTCCCTTGTAAGCCTTCCTCGCGTCATGATAAATCTCTTTTGAAAAAGATTTAGGAATTATCCACTTTTCAACTTCACCAGAGTTCCCGCAAAGATCAAGAACGACATGCCCTTTGTTTTTTGCTGGCTGATTGATAATTCTTGGCCAAGTATCAGGTATGTTGTCTCCTAAAGAACCTACTTGATATTTATCGAAACTTTCTCTATTAACACCCCTTGATTTGTCGATTTTGTTAACGGTATCATCATCAGTTAATGACCGCTCAGCAACTAAATATGAAAAATTAATTAGTTCAAAATTTTTTCCTTGAGGCCTACCTGAACCTGCCAGTTCTTTCTGTTTGACATGCACTTCGGAACCTTCTTCTTCCCACTTTGTTCCAAGTAGTTTGCCTTTCTTTAATTCAATACTAAACTTCGGTCTTTTGATTGATTTTTGAAAAGAACAAAACTTCAGTTTTCTTCCTTCATTTAATTCATAAAAATTTGGATTATTTGTTTGTAAGGGGCATTTCCTTTGATGCGGACATGGTGCCATGATTTTCAAAAAATAAGTTTCAGATTTTGATTCTACCGTTGATTCGTCTGTAGCAGTATCTAAAAATTTTGAAGAACCGCTAACCCAAGATCTTGGTATTTTGCCATATTCTTCTTGATATCTTTCGGGACGAATCATCATCTGTCTGGCCCTGGCAATCGTTTCAAACCCAAGCGGAGTTCCCCTCTCAATAATTACAATATGACCACCTGGCGCCAATAACTTCAAATAGCTCTCAATATTTTGGTCCACCTGCAATGGAAATTTTTTAACGCTTTTCAAAAGTTGATGACTAAGCACTATTAAATCATATTGCTTATTTGTTGGCAAATCATTTCTCAACTTTGTTACAATTTTGATTTTCTTAGTCATCACTTCACCTATTAAATCTTCGCCCTCAACAATGTTATCATTCAGGTCAGAAACTTCTAATTCGGACGTTTTTTCTTCAGGGATTTCATTAAATTGTCTACTAAGTATGATCTTTGCACGCTTTTGCATTTCAATTCCTGCTAATATCACAGAGTCCTTTTCACATATATATGACGGGCCCATCACATCATTGAACGCAACTATACCAGTTGCAGGTCCCATGCTCACATCCAACACACGGCGCGGCTTGAAATTATCTTTTAATCTAGTCTTCAAATCCGTTAAAACCTGAACAATAGAACCGTAGTCATGTAAAAAAAAAGAAGCGATATGTGCGTCTATTTCTAAAGCTTTACTTGGTATTTTATAGAGCTTATCCTCTTTCAAATCCATGTACAGTCTTTTCGCAACTCTCCGTAAGTTGCTTGGGATATGTAACGCCATTATATTATTATTTATAGCCTTTGCTACTTCTTGATTTAATTCTAGTTGTGGACGGTATGTTCTGCCTTTGAGGGTATGTGGGAGAAGTCGAGCATCCCGGGAACTTTGTTTCATTATAGTAGCTGCAGGTCCTTCTACAGTTTTTGAAGAAGTTGAATTATATCGAAAGCCTCCAAATATTCTAAAGTATTTATTCATCACACTTGTGGACCTGCTTATTATTTTGACTTCGGAGTTTGCCTTCTTTGCAACAAATATCTTTTTAAATCAGTTCTATATTTTTTTCCTTGCTTGTAGTAATTTATAACTATACAGAACTGCTTTGTCTTTTTTTTTTTTTTTTTTGACAAGCGGTAAATTTTTTATTTTCGGCAAATATCAATTCTGAGCAAAGCCATAACAAAGGAAACAAAATAAGCAAACCGGTACATTAAAAAGTGGAAAAATTATGTATTTCTTATTAGAAAAACCTGTAATATTTTTAGAAGTAATTGCATTACATCTTGGGAATATCACACTAATAAAAGCTTTTAGTATTATATTTTAATAAATGTTAAATACAAACATTTTATTTACCTGTTTGGTTATTCTCATAACCTTTCTTTTATTATTACTTCTAAAGTTTAAAAGCAATGCTCAAGGAAAAAAATACAAAGATTCAGCATTATTTATTGCGGGGCCATCTAACAGTGGTAAGACGTCTCTATTTACAATAGTACGTATAATTGTTTGGCATTTCTTAACTGTCCATTACAAAATTGATCAATTTACTAACTTGTAGTGTATATGACTCAATGTTTTTTAATAGTTAACTTCTAAAAATTTTAAAAACACGGTAACTTCACAAGAGGTTAACACTAAAATAAATTATAAGGCATCTACAAGTTTATTTGACTTTCCTGGTCATGCTAAGTTACGTTATAAAATATTTAATGAACTGAAGAACACAAAACACATTAAGGGTATCGTATATGTTGTAGACTCTACCACAGATCCAAAGAAAATAGAGAATATGGCCGAGTATTTATTAGCGCTTCTGAAAATTAGTGAGAAAAATGTATATCCAATTGACATTTTGATTGCATGTAATAAATCTGAATTATTTACTGCCAGACCTCCATCGAAAATTTTGGGTGCCCTTGAAAACGAAATTGGAGAAATTATCAAAAGACAAGTTAAATCCTTGGGTAAAGTTAATACTAAACTAGGCCTGAACAATAATGAGGAGGAGGATGACGACGAAGATACTGAATCTACGTCATTTTTGAAAAAATTTAGCGGCTCAACAAAATTCCAGTTTTCTATGTTAGAAGGTGAGGTAAAGGTCTTAGAAGGTAGTGCCATTAAAAATAATATTGGAAAGTGGGAAGAATGGATTGATGAAAAGTGTGAAGCTTAGAATTATGTGTAAAATATATAGATAGCTGAGGGGAATTAATATTGTTTTAATTGTAGAAATGAGAATATTTTAATTTCTGAAGTTAGTTTTTAAATACGTATTCATTTATATGCTTCTACCAAATAAACCATTGATAATAATCAAGTTGGTGAGGAAAGATTCAGAAGAATATTAACAGCGCAATAGTATTTAAAGGTGATATCAATTATTTCCGATCACGGTTGACTGCTAATTTTTTTGTTTGTTAAAAAACCTTTTTTAAAAAGTATTTTCTATATAGTATTTTTTTGGAAGTTATTGGACTGTTTATAGCTTTAGTCATGTCTTTTTTAAACGCATATATCAAAATTCAATATTTGAATCATACTCTTAAAACGTCTAACTTTCAATTTTAATACTTTGTAATTTAACTCAATAAAAAAGTGCATAACGACAAATTTTACTTCCATTGTTTTTTTATTTATTGTGTACCATTCCTGAATCCTTCTTCTCATAAATAAATAAAATCATGTAGTAAACCATTTTAATAAAACATTTATTCCACATTAGGAAGAGACGTCAGTTAATGAACTAAATTAAAAACTAAAAATATTAAAAGGAGAAAACAAATGAAAATAAAAAAAAAAATCATATCTAATTCAAAATCATTCTGGAACAGAAGAAAAAACAATTTTTTTATGATTATATTGCATAATCTTTGTAATTGCTTTTATGATAATTTTTATAATAATTTTGTTGAAATATATATCGTATATTACGATGACAATCATTGTTTTTCGCCTTCGTTTTTCTCGCTTCGCGTTCAAAAAAAAAAAACCGTCTTCTAGAGAACAGAACGAGATTATAAAATCTTTTTTGAAATCGGTTCGTGCGGAAAGTAGCAAATAAATTTATGTAGGGTAGCAAATAGTTTTAAAGAGATTATAAACTTAGCAGAATTTATTACTACCGGTAATTGTTAACATTAACCCCTATAACGGGGTTTTTCGCAAAATGGGCGGTGCGACTCCTAATGTAGTAATAAAACTCATGGTAATATTCGACATAAACGGTTATAATCCATGAGCCCGTTGTAGCACGTTTCCGACTTATTTCCATGTTTCAAAGAGTATAAATAGCGGGACAATATAGGTAGTTTTTATTATTCTGCTGTTGCTATCTTTCACCACTTTTTTTATATTATATATTTTTATTACTTTATATTTTATATACACAGGAGAAAAAATAATATAAAACAGGTATATTATTACCAGACAACTACTAAACTATGTCAAGTAAGTATATCCAGATTAACTATTATCAACTATTAGTTGCTACCCAACAATTAAGAAGAATTTATATTCTGATATTTTCTTATACATTTTCAATAGTAACACTTATCACAAAACTTGTTGTAAACCAAATAGAATAATACAAAATGAACTTTGGCAAGAAAAGACACTTCTAGGTACTCCTAAAAAGCTAAAACCTAATTTAGTTTTATTAAGGATAAAATTTGGAACTCAATCATATAACATTAACGGTATGGGGTCGAAAATCAAGAAGTTACACAGTTTTGGTATAATTAGTAAAATTGAAGAAGAAGTCCAAAGAGTAAATAAACCAATTAGTCATGGATAATAATAAGAAATCCAAGTCGAATTGATACAGTTTACAAATGAAATAGGTTAGTTGTGGAATTTTGAAAAGTTTAAATACCAGGTTATTGTATTAATATCTTGGATATAATTTGAAGAATTCCTTTATAATTATTTTATATAATTTTGTATTTTATTTAACAATAAAAAAACAGCAATTAATTAGTTTTCGATCCGATCTTCTGAATAATATAATCTCTTATTATATTATTATTTTGCGCTTGCTATCTGTTAACATTCTGCGTTCTGTATACAACTTAGTGTACAATTAAAATTGTGATAGGTGTTACACCACTTGGAAAACCATAACCAAAAATAGTATACGTGCCGCTGAGCCGAAGCTCCACTAAGCCGAATCTTATCGATATGTATCTATATAGGGAGTATATATATCGGACATACGGGATGCATGACTCCGGGGTTGGAGTATTACCTACCGGATATGGTTGAAACTTACTGGAATAAGGAATAAAGGGCACATATTGAAGAAAGCCCTTATGAGACTGATGGATTCAGGTCTAGAACCATCAGCTCATTTAATGATTCCGAAAAGTATAAAAGGCCGTTGACTATCCCACTTTAAAGTATTTGGTTAGTCCTTACTTTTATTTTATATTTTATATTTAGTAAATAAGAAGAACAAGTGATATATATTAATTAAAGTTACGTTCTGGTTAAACGAAATAATGTTATATTAGAGCAAAAATTAACAAAATAAGCTTGCATGGCGTAATGGCAACGCGTCTGACTTCTAATCAGAAGATTCTGGGTTCGACCCCCAGTGTGAGTGTGTTTATTTTTATTAGCTTAAAATCAATATTGTCTGTTAAAAGTGACTAGAAATATAACTTTTTTGATTGTAAAAATGAGAACTACCGAAGAACAGGATTATTAATCAATTAATGATAAATATATCATTGTTTTAAGGGAGAAAAAAATGGAATATGTTTAAAACTTTATATCAATTGTAGTAATAAAGTCAATGTGCACCAAGATACCAGTTCACAAGTGGATAATTTGATTTACCTGTATAATTATCAAAAGAAAAAATAAATAGAAAATATTCATTGCAAGTGCAAAATCAAAATTATATAACATTGAATTTTTCAACTACCCAATCATATAAGTAAAAAACGAAACATTCAGGACATAAGATAATATTTAATTTAAAAAAAATATATTTCATTACAGGTCAAAAACATTACTGACATAACATTTATATACTGAAAACTAAGTAAAGTAAAAAATCTATAGTTTGGAGTTAAAGTAAAAATATAATAGAAAAATGGTACTAATATATTCCTTTAAGCTTATTTCTTACCTTGGTTGGCAACAGCAGCGGCACCAGCAGCGGCAGCTTCTGGATCTAAGTAGTAAGATGGCTTAGATGGCTTTAAGTTTTCATCTAATTCAAAGACTAATGGAATACCAGTTGGGATGTTTAACTTAGCAATGTCAGCATCAGAAATACCTTCAATGTGCTTAACTAAGGCTCTTAAAGAGTTACCGTGAGCGGCAACCATAACGGTCTTACCATCTAATAAGTCCTTGGCAATAACATCTTGCCAGTATGGTAATAATCTGTCAATAACTAAAGATAAAGATTCAGTACTTGGTAAAACATTTGGATCAACGTCTCTGTATCTTTCATCGTTCTTTTGAGAGAATTCAGAATCATCAGCAATAACTGGTGGTGGGACATCAAAAGATCTTCTCCAGGTGGTGAATTTTTCTTCACCGTATTCGGCTAAAGTAGCGGCCTTGTCCTTACCTTGTAAAGCACCGTAGTGTCTTTCGTTTAATCTCCAAGATCTGTTGACTGGAATCCATAATCTGTCAGCTTCAGATAAAGCAATGTTGGCAGTTTGAATAGCTCTGGATAATTTAGAGGTGTATAAAACATCTGGGTTGACGTTCTTTTCCTTTAATAATTGACCAGCTCTGGCGGCTTCTTTTTCACCAACAGCGGATAATCTAACATCAACCCAACCGGTGAATAAGTTCTTTTCATTCCATTCGGATTGACCGTGTCTGACTAAAATTAACTTTGGCATTGTAATTTATTTATATAAAACTGTGTTTACGGGGATTTGAAAAAAAGTAAAGTGAAAACAAATGAAAAATTATTAAATCAAAGGTATACCAAGAAACAATTATTACAAACAGAAACTCTACCCAAATTGAGAATAAACAAGTCCTTAAATATAATCCTGCATGGTTAAGTAAATTTACGGGATCCTTTTCCAGTCTGTTGTGCAAGACAAAAGTGCACGTCTATTGTCGAATTGGATACCAGAAACTGCAAACAGTCAAGCAAACACTCGACGCATTTTTTGTTGCAATTCCTTAGCATATTCTTACGTGGGCACCAACTAGGCTGATAATCTGTTAAATCACGATCATGTTCAATTGCGGGTTTGTCTTTCCATTCGTTTCTCGTTTGTTCTGCGCTTGCTATGGCCGTTGTGCTCGCTGCTCACGCTACTTTTTTTTTGTCTCAAAGTCACCGCCACCGCACAAACAACGTCTTCAGGCGTCATAATTTAGACGCATCCAGGTGTTTGGGTGGGGTTTTGCAAACCCCAAATTGCGGTCCTCGTGATTTGGTTATTCTGATCTTCACTATGTTGATAAAACAATACTCCATAAATATAACTTTCATGATCATTACCCCGCTTATGATACATACAACTGAATGCTTTATTTACTTATGTCTATAGGTTATATACCTTTCCCTTAAAAGATCATCATTTCCAAGCATTTCGATACGCACCTTAAAAACTGGATATTTCTAATCAAAAAATTCTGCATAGACTTTCCCCACACGGTCATTCAAGTCTGTTGTCTGCATTGCACGTCCAGTGGCTTTAAACGCCAATCGAGCACATTCCCGAGTGATAGTACACCCAACATAAGCACTTAACATAGCATAATCAATCCATTTTGTCATATTCTCTTCTTTTTCGTTACTTTCACAAATATTAAAATCATACATTGCACGACTGTATGATAACATACAGGCAATTGTACCAGTAAGAGTATCACCTTGACCTCCAACTCTTTTAGAGCTACCCAATTGTTTATTGACCAACGTAGCTTCTTTTCCTTCGGGTGAAAATATTTGATCTTGCAGACCCTTTTGAACAACAATGCATTTTAATGTCTTGGCGATATGTGCACCCATATCAATATTATTATTATGACTACCAACTTGATCTCCAACCGTTTTGCAAAGTCGTTTAAACTCTATTAAATTTGGTGTTAGAATGATACGACCTTCGGGAAATTTATGTAACATATCACGAACCTCTTCGTCTTGAGTTATTAAAAATAATCCGTCTGCATCAATAACAATTGGAATCATTCCTTCTTTACTATCCAATATAAATTTAATTATCTCTTTAACAGAAGTCAACACGCTCAAATCTCTTCCTAACCCAGGTCCAATTACCACAACATGAATTCTTTCCAACAAACTTTCAATTTTTACCATTTCGCTTTTCTGATCTTTATCTCTTAGGTATGGATGAACCATTAAATTTGGAGTATATGATTTAATAACAGTGGCAGCGTTTTTCTCACAAATTATATGAGTTAAATCACATCCCATTAAAGCTGCTGCGTTAGCACTAAAGTAGGGTGCACCTGTATAATCTTCACATCCACCAATTATACAGACACGGCCACCAGACTGCCCTTTATGAAATGTCGGTAATAAAGGTGGAATGCACTTCTTTTGGGCTAAATTTATTAATTCCTTATGCGTCAACTTCGACAACATATTTTTTGTTAGAGTATTTGCTTTTTATGTTTTCCAGATGTCTTTTACGTTATATGGATTTGATTAATATGACTTTCTATAGAAATAAATGCCCTCCTTAAAAATACCATCAAACTGATAAGGAGAGGCTTCCCACCACTCGGTGTAGGTCTAAATCTCGCCTTATTTTTCCAATTTAAAAAAAAAATTGGAAAATTAAGGAGAAGAAAGTTGAAAATCACTTAATTCGAAAGATAAAATCCTGGTCACACAAAAATAACAAGGTAGCCGCAGTATTTGTACTGATAATAAATATTATTCGAAGGACAAGGTTGCTTTTTGTTCTTAATGTGAATTTCCAAAAAATTTTCACAATGTAAGGCTTATAAAAAAAGAATTCATATAAATAAAATACAAAATAAGCATCATTGATATTAATTTAGATAATTACCCTGAAATGTTCGTTAATGAAGTGGAAGAAACATCCTAAGATTAAATTTCACTTCTTGAAAATAAATCAATTGATGGTGAAAATCTAGAATTGAACTTATAATTTAAAGATATTGAAAACACATATCAACAATTCAGTGTAAATTCAGCGTGGTCCTTCCACGCAGAATAAAATTTCCATTCTTCTAGATAGTGGTATGATGATGATTACTTTTTCTACTCTATGGATTAAAGAAACGACAATTAAATTTCATAAACTAACTATGATCAAATGGAAAATTGAATACTACGGGCCAAGTACAGCTGCCTTTTGTTTTTGGTAAATAAGGTGTACACAAAAGGGTATTTGAAAAAGAGTAAAATTAAAGTCACCATTTCAAGATCATTATATTACGGAATGGTTTAACTTAATTCCCTAAACAAAAATTTTAACCATATTGGGAAAACCGGTACTCAAAAGCTTTGGATTATAATTTGAATAACAATGGAATACGCGGCAAAAACAGATATTCTATTTATTATCCCACTTGGGCGCAAAAGAACATTTCGTTCTCTTGATGTCCTGAATACTGTTGGATGTGTTGGAATAAGCCTAATGAAATTTGAAAATCCATCTAGTGTACAATAATAATTTTTTATCCTTGATGGATCAATAGTTGTTAAGGTTAACTCTGTAAAAGTTTTCTCGCATTTAGTCAAATCTTAAAAAGGTTGATAATCAAGATCAATACGGCTTTTTTAATCAGCAACTATACTTTTTGTACCACCAATTTACTCCCAGTTAATGTTATAGGAATTGAGCAAATCTAGATATTTAGTGAATCTTGGAATAGTATGGTGCTCAAACCGTCCTAAACCTGTAATTCCTTGATTGTCAGTAAATATGCTTATATTTGATGATAGTAGTAATCGAATCTTTTCCAATGTACAAAGTACTGCTTATAATTCACGTTCAACTGTTGCATAACGTTTTCGTGTGGGGTAAATCCAACTGAAGAGAAAGCAATTGGGAATAAAAGATTTATATTGTTGATAATATCAGGTTGACAAACCATCTAAGCTGAACCTGAAACGCTTGCATCTGAAAAAATGATAGTTGGGGCTTGTGGGCCGAAATTTTTGAGATTAAGATATTGTGCTAACCAACTTTTTATTATTAAAAATGGTTTATTTAAATAACGCTAAAAGTCATCACTATTAGTTGGGTTTGTAAGTTTCTCGGAATCAATAATTTGGTAGAAAGAAAATAGCAATTTTGAAGCATTTGGAACGCAATTTCTAAGTTAGCTGACAAACCCAATATATTTAAGAATTCCATCTTTGTTTGTTGGTAATTTTCCGGATCACGTTGTCTTGAGCATCTCTTCGTCAGTAGAGTAATGATTTTCTCGAGATGTGAAAGGTTAATAGTATTTATTCCAAGTTGTACTTTTTCTGCACTTACGCGTAAACCATGTTCTGTTATCTGTTGGGATCGTATTTTCAGCGTTTCTTTATGTTCTACCAAAGTTGAAAAAGCGGCAATAATGTTATCATAATAATATCTAACAATATTATTCTTAATCTCTAATATTTTATCAATTAATCTCTGCAAAAATTTACCTCATCAATACGAAGCAGATACCAAGCCATATGGAAATCTAGTGAATTCAATTACAATTCCCAATTTATCTCCACTGAGAGGTGATTGTTGATATGCGTTACGGATATCAATTAAGGAAAATACCTTGTGTTTAGATAATTCACTTAAAATAGATTGTGCAGGTGAGATAGTTCGTGGTGGATATTGAAGGTGTTTATTAACTTAGTCAAAATTTCAATCTTGATTTTGAATTGTTTCATCGGAAAGATAGTACTCAAGGTCACTAATTCTTCTGGTTGTATTTCTACTAACAAACCTTTTTTTTAATGGTTGTTCAGCATGAATTTTTACATTAATTCTCAATTCTCCACCAGTTTGGTATATAGAAAATCAATTACTCTAATGTGTGCAATATAATCGTATTTAGATTCGCTCTAACGAAAAAAAAAGTCACCATTACGTACACTTGAGCATGAATTCTATTTGAAAAAAATTATTAAAAAAGTCGGTAATATATTTAATTTAGTAAAAAGGTTTTTACTTTGACATGTCATATAATGATTTATTTTTTTATTCAAAGACGGGAGTAGGATCACATTTTTAAATTATTATTTAAAAAAATTATAGATACAAAATCCTAAAATATTATTATTACTACGAAACAGGGTATATTGATTGTAACACCCTTAATTTATTATTATCTATAAATTATATTTCTTTATTATTTAGCTGGGTTTTTTTGTGCCAATTTTTGTATTATAATATTGATATATGGTTTAAAAAATAAAAAAAATTAAGATGAAATAGAAAATATCCGGCTTTTTATCCATTTTAATTATATGCTTAATATTAATAAAGTCGAGCCAGAAGATGGAACAAACCATTTTAGAAAGCAAAATAGAGTGTTGCTCATAACATAAACAGATAGAAAACCTTTATTTATTTAAATTAAACGGCCCTAAATCATCTTAAGCTCAGTTTAACTGAATACATTGGAACATATTGGAATTAAGGTGACATAAGTGAGAAAATAAGGGAACGCTGTGTTGTTTTAGCACAAAGTAAATGTTAAGAAAAAATGGGCTTAAAATTTAATGTTATTGAGGCAATAAGAAAGAAAATAACCGTGTGAATTTAAATAGCTAAATATAAGATATCCAAGGTTATTTGAAGTATTATTTACTAGATGCAGAATACATTTTTTAGAGTCTCATTTAAATGTTCTTCTCTTTTCCTTTCTTTTCCTTTCTTTTCCTTTTACGTTCTTGGAAATTAGAAATTTAATGGGATAAAAAGGTATTTTAAACCTGTAAAGTTAAAAATTCAAGTGTAGGGTCACAATACCGCTGTGAACGTTTCTTACTAGCTCTGAGCGGATAAGGACATGCCTGGAGGTTTTATCTTTACTCCTATATTATAGATTTATATATCTTTTCATATAAACCCAACTCGCAAAAGTAAAATAATATGAATTCCTTTTTTGTTAGCGAAATTCAATATACTTTCAAATCTTTCATAACATTTTATAGTGGCTTTTTCTTCAGATATTTACAGTTTTAGCGTTTTTTATTTGTTATGATGCATCAATAAAATTAAAAAACTTGCTTAAAATTTTACTCCTGATAAGCAAAAATAAAAGTATATGTCACGCTACATAAATAGAGTAATGTTGAATATTCTATGTTGCTCAGCCTTCTTTATCAAAAATTTTGTAAAATATTTATTGGTAATCGTCTCTGGTTTGGGATGAAGTAGACATTTTACTAGTTAATTTACTATTATGTGTCCTTTGAAAGTTAGTTGGATCTCATTCTTTTATATTACAAAAGTATATAAAAATTTATATAATCTCGTTTTGCTCTCTGAAAAACGTTTTGTTTTTCTTTCGAACGCGAAGCGAGAAAAACAAAGACGAAAAAC
>JAJLYD010000163.1:42322-61019 GCA_030571615.1 Jamesozyma hellenica | reverse complement strand
ATTAGAGCTCTAGTTTGATTTCCTTTCTATTGAATATAATTTGACATTATAAAATAAAAAAATATTTTTTAAAAATATCTAATCAAATTTCCGGCAACCAGCCCATATATGTTGAGTAGAATTTATTAATGGAAAGGCAATTTTATGAATAATTCATAATAGGGCGACTGACTCCTAAGTTCCTCGGCAGATTTGGTTTCTACCATGAACATTAAAAGAAATAGTAACATTATGGAAAAAAAAAAAATTCCAGAAAAAATTTTCAAAAATAAAAAGATATATATTTTAATTAGTAAGGAAGTAATTTAGCAACACGAATATTTAATGCAGTATTTATTCTTGTTTTTCTTTCTTCCTATTTTTTGTTTTTGAATGGTATACTTTTTTTCATATTTCAAACCTAAACGTAAAAAAAAAAATAATATCACTTTAAATATTCGAACTATCAACTATTTTTCTTTTAGAATCATTCATCCAATCTAAATACTTTTGGTTTATTTTAAATAATATGAGTCTCATTATATAGAATCAATAGGGTACGGCTATTATTTAATGAATATGCGGCTTTGAGAATGTAATATTTCTTGCGGTTCTGTTAAACATAAATATATACGACTAATGTAAAAACATATTAAAATTTATATATATTGATCGAACGATTTCATCTATTACTAAACCAATTAACAACCATATGAAGCCACCAGCTTTGTCCGCCACTAAACAATAACAATATAAATAACATTAATATATTTATACGTTAGTCGTATATATTTATTCTCTTGGACATATAAAATGTAAAAATAAAAACGATGAATGTAAAAAAATTGTTGTTAAGTGTAAAAATAGCGGAATATAAAAAATGGTTATGTTGTCTTGCTATTTATATTTTTCAAGTATTGATGAATAATTTGATATTTGTTATAACGGGCTCATGAATTATAACTGTTTACATTAAATTTTACGACAAGCTTTTTTTACTACATTGGGAATTGTATCACTAATTTGGGAAAGCTAAAGTTATAGGGGCCTAATTGTAACAATTATCGTAGTAATAAATTCTGACAAATTTGTATGAATATTTAACTCAAAAATAGTTGTGATCGTCAGCTAAAAAAATAATTTTGATTTAGTATCAAAAGAGATTTTCTGCAATAAATCATTGCCTATTACAGTTTGTCATTAAATATCTTTTTTAATTTACGAAATTGTTTAAAACTCGGATCAGGAAACAGCGGGACATGCGTCAGTAGAACTTTGTTGATTCTGTATTGGTCAATGTTGAAGAAATTCACTTGTTACAAAAATTACTATAATTAAACTAACTGGTTGTTTTATTATATCTCAGGCTGACCGTTAGACTAAAAAGACTATTAACAGCTAAGACTTGCTGAGGATGGGAGTTGTTATGGTGAAGCTAAGTAAAGTATACGTTTCTGCTAAATATAGTAATTAATAAGCATAAAGTAATATTTTTATGAAGGGTATATAGTTCCCCCTACTCAGGGTATTAGAGATAACAGAGTTTCTTAATATAATTATACATGAGATGTGCAGTTTACATAAAACGTATCTTATGTTTAACATTGTATCCAACAAATCTATTTAAACCATATTTAAAAAGTATATGTTCAGATCCAATATTTTGACTTAAAAATAGTCTTCTATTCAAATGTTTTAGAAACATTTATAACTCTTCTGCGTTCCTTTATCTAATAAGAATTACTCTAATTTACTAGCAAGTAAATGACTCAAAAAAAAAAATTTGCATCAGGGTTTACCTAGAAAATAAATATCACAATTAAGTGTATTGATTTTATAATAATTTTGGTTTCTACTTTTTTTCAGATATTACTTCAGAAAAAGACGTACTTGAGTATAACCATTTGAACTATTATCAATTTTTGAAGTTTTCTTTTATTTTCAAATCTCAAAATAATGTATATTAGCGTTGAATCTGGCAATAAAAGTTCTTATAAATTACTCCAATAATACTTGGCTTGATATATATAAGGATAATAAAATTAATACCTTTATATTAGCAGTACTGTTGCCTCTAAGATTTTTCCAGATGAATTCCAACTAACACTTCAGTTTTCGCTGAAAAGGCAATCTTGTATATATATCTTTTAAAGTGCGCATGTGATCGACAAAACCTGTAAAGCAATGTTTTTTGCTATAATTAAAAAAGTATTAGGGTATTTTCATCCAGTTGATTCTAAAATATTTTTCAGGGCCTGAAGAAAACCAACCAACTATCACCCGGACAAAAGGCAACATTTTTTTTCAACGGAAGAAATTTACAATTTTTCTTGTGGGTGCCCAAATATTCGGAACGTCATTGGTTTTGTCGTTGACCAACCACAGTCGAGCATTTTAAACGTGATAAAAAAGGTAACCGGACAGTCAAATTTCAAAATAGTTCGAACATTTTATATAAAAAAGAGTCACGCAAAAGAAAATTTCCTGAACAGTTTGAAAGCTAGATATTATACATTGTAAACGTATAAAACTTTCCAATAAATCAACGTAAATACTTCGTGAAATGTTGAGCAGGTTAACCAGAACTCAAAACAGAATTATCCCATTTGCATTAGGGGCCGCCACCATCGCTGCCGCTGCATACTATTCCAAAGCAAGCAGTTTTATTATCAAAAATGAATCATCCAAAGTATTCGTCGGTGATAACCAATGGATCAATTTACCAATTGAAAAGATTGTTAATGAATCGCACGATAGTAAAAGATTTTTTTTTAAATTCCCTGAAGAAGATTCCTCAAGTGGTTTAACCTTGGCATCGGCTGTCTTAACAAAGTTCGTTACAGAAAAGGGTTCCAATGTCATTAGAGCATACACACCAGTCAATGATTTAAATGAAAAAGGTCATCTAGAATTGTTAATTAAGGGTTATCCAGATGGTAAAATGACTTCTCATTTATTTGGTTTAAAACCAAACGATACTGTGGCTTTTAAAGGACCAATTAAAAAATGGCAATGGGAACAAAATTCCTTTGAAAAAATTACTTTGATTGGTGCTGGTAGTGGCATTACCCCGCTATATCAATTAATCTATCACATCGTTCAAGATCCTAATGAAAAAACAAAAATTAACTTATTATATGGTAACAAAACACCCGCTGACATATTATTAAAAAAAGAATTAGATGACTTACACAAGAAGTTCCCTGAAAAGCTTAACGTTACATACTTTGTCGACGAAGTTGATTCTGAATTTAAGGGAGAAACAGGGTTTATTACCAAAGAATACTTACAGTCTCACATTGCTAAGCCAAATGAAAATACTCACATTTTTGTTTGCGGCCCACCACCATTTATGAATGCTTACTCCGGTCAAAAAGCAAAGCCTACCGATCAGGGTGAATTAAAAGGTATTTTAAAAGAACTTGGTTACACTGCTGATCAAGTATTCAAATTTTAATTTGTTAGTATGGAATATATCAGACTTTTTTTAATTTCTTTAAATAATCAATAGAAGTATTGAAATACATATATAAATATATAACAGTTTTCATTAGATTTTAACCTCTATGCATTTATTATTCTCAAAAAATCCGAGTCTCAAACTAAAAAGCTTGAAGTAAGAATTAGTTGTAAAAATTATTTTTATTTAAAAACGTTGCGTCTTTAAAAAAGTCAACATATATACGTGTTGCCACTAATTGCGTATTATTAACATTTAATGCCCCCTTTTTGTTGCCTTATCATAATAGAATAATAATTAACCTTTGAAGATAATCTTAAGTTATAAAAAGTTTAAATTCACTGAAAAAAGTATATGTCCCGCTATCGTAAGTCAGGGTCTTATGAGCTCAGCTGCCTACAAAATTATTTGTATTTTTAACAACAAAATTTAGGCTCCAGAAAAGTTTTACCAAGGAGATAAATGGGTAGAGTTGCCTTTAACCAAGTCCGTGGAAGAATCTCATGATACAAAACAGCTTTATTTTCAATTACCTGATAACAAAAATGTCAGCTGCACGACCTTATCTTCTGTCATTCTAGGCAAATATGTTATACCTGAGGGCTCTTACGTTGTTAGGTCATATACTCCAATTAATAAATTGAATGACAAGCGCCATTTAAAGTTTTTTGTTAGGCGGTGTACGGATGGGAAATGTCCACATACATCTTTGATTTAAAATTTCCCAAATTATTGCTATTCAAAGAACTGGAGAAGATGTCGCAATGGACTGTAAGTTCTTTTGATACTATTATTATTTTATTTGGAGCAGAAACAGGAATCACACCATTATAGCAGCTAGCGAATCATATTCTCCATAATTCAATTAAGTTAATAAAAATAAAGCTAATTTACCGAAACAAAAGCCTTGCGTATATCTTACTAAAGAAAAATTTTGATGTTACAAAGGTCTAATGGTATCATTAGAGTTGCTTGAGTTTAGGGTCATACCTGTAGTCTGAAAATAAATTGCTTTCTTTTAGATTATGTAGAAATAAATAGTATTTTTATTTTTATTTATTTTTAAACTTTCTCCGCATTTTGAAACAACGCAGAACAAAAGATTACTTTTTTTCGTGTCTTTTTTTACAATAACCAAAAATATTATTATAATATTTTAACAGAATTGGATGAGCCCCAAAAGTATTTCCCAGGTAAATTCGAAGTCATTCATTTTGTTGAAAATCTGATGCAGATTTCAAAGACGAAATCGGCTTAATTGCAAAGGAAAATTTACGAAAACACCTCCTAAATCCTTTTTGAAAATTCCAAAATATTTGTTTGCGGACCTGACCGTTTTACTTATGTGTTATCAGGCAAGAAGTATCGAATACCGATCATTATGGGAAAAAAATTAGTCTATCTGAAGAACTAAGATTTGAACAAAGGAAAATATTTACTTTTTGAAGTAAAATGAAAACTTTGACATGTACATAAATACGTAAAAATTTACCGTGGAGAAACATTAATGCTATTCTTGTATTCAAATAAATTCTCACTTTAAAAATCGCTCTCTAAAAAACTCAGTTTGATCCAGCTCTTTTCTCTGGATACCACTGACAAAGGTAGGAATTTTATATATTTCAGAATCAGAAAATTCCACAGTATTTCCTTCCTTTTGTTTCTTTATTTCTTCCCAATTTATCTTTTCAAATTTTGTTTTCAAAACTTCTTTATGTCTTTCAACATACTGTAAATTAGTTATAAATTCCTCATCCCAAAACATACTTTTAGTTTTCCAGGATGGGTGAGATAAATCCGATTCAACTTCGATAATTTCCAACCATTCTCTACGAGGTAAACATTTGTCCAAAGCTAAAAACTTAGTTTCCTTATTGGATTCTTGCTCATTTTTCGTTGCTGAAGTCGAATATAAGTTTAGCCCGAGATCAATCCCTCCTCTATCTTCGCACACGTCTGCATCATTCTCATCATCTGATAGATCTAAATCTATCTCATCTAAGTTTTTTTTCGAAGAAAATTCTTTTTTATTATTGTTCTCATGCTTTACGCAAGCCTCGTATTTAACATGCAAATGCGCGCTTAACCACCATTTCGGTTTCAAACTTCTCAAAAGTTCCCAATTAACAGGACTTCCCAATGAATTCTTATTAATATCTTGTTTAAAGTAAGGCTTCTTTCTTAATAAGTTCTGAAGATTTCCATGATAAACAATCTCATTTGGCCAATCATGACTCATGAATATATCCACTTGCTGTGTGATCATAAATAGAGGCGCTAGGTCACTTTTCCTTACATGATATAACGATTTAATATTTGTTTCCCACTTTTTCCCCTCTAAACTTCCCCAAGTGGGTCTTTCTTTATCCACATCCCACTCCTTCCAAATTCCACTCAATGATCCAATTCTCACCCCGCCAAACCAAACAACATTAGAGTAGCCCAAATAGTAAATATTTTCCGCAATATATCCTCCATAAGGCAGTGTCATTAAGTGCCTCATGGATTCATGATTTCCCCCAATAAATATGGTGGGAACGGGGGCCTTTAATTCTCCATTGTAATATCTATAAAAGTCTCCCAATCTTTGGTACTTTGGAGGAATACTTATTGACTTAAAATCCTCTTGTCCTCTAATACTTTGAAAATCGCCTAATATAATTACTAAGTCAATTTTTTTAGTTTGATTAATACGGGAAATAGCTTTGTAAATATTATTCAATTGACCATGGCAGCATCCTTGAATGGCGATCCGTAACTTGGACATTTTACTCTTACTCCATTTTGTATAAATATTAAGATTTATTCGAAATTTTGGCACATTAAGTGTATTGAAAGAAATATAAAATGAAAAAAATTCTGAAACAAACGTAAAATTTTAAAAATTAATATTTAAAAAAATAGTATAGCGTCGGTAACCGTGCACAATAAATACAAGAGAAAATATGTTTTTAAAATAAAAAAAGTTACAAAGGTCACCTGATAAAAAAGTAAAACTTATAAATTAATAAGCAAAAAATAAAAATATATTAGAATTAAGAAAAAATTAAACAATTAAATACTCAATTCGGTATGGCAAAAAATATACAAATCTTGAATTATGCCTTTGATTTTTTACGAGGTTGCAATGTCGTTACAGTACTGTGCTGAATTGTTTTTTTTTCTTTGGAAGTAGTATGGGTTAGAATACCGACTGCCGAAATTAAATTAGTATTCAAAAAATACTTTAAATAGGCTTTGACATTCAAATATGCTTCAAAAGCTCCTTCTTCTGTATCATACTCTTCACCGGTAACATAGTTTTTAATGTATTTGAATTGTTTTTTGGATTTTGCAACCACAGCTTCTTTCTCGGTTGGCTGATAATCTGGATTATCAATCATATATCCTGATATACCAATTACCGATACTGTTTCACTTAGACGAAACTCTTGTCTTTCCTGAAGTTCCATCCAAAAATTATCCAGACTTACGCCTTTTATTCTGTTTTCTTCTACCAGCTGATGTAAAAATCTTGATTTTGGATCATCAGGAAACAATGGAATATGATTAACTGCCAATTTATTTGAATCATTGTGAAATATGTTACCAAACTTCCAATTTTGAAACTTCTTATCATATAAATATCGTTTTATTCTTGCATGGTCCTCACCAGGAATAATTAATCTTGCCTGAGTTGTTGTTTTAAAATTTTGACAAAGTATTTCATCCAACATTGAAGTCCACCATTTAGAAAGCTGAACGCCACCTAATCTATGTTTTTTGCAATTCTTTGCTGAATTCGAAAACAAATATTCATCTGCCGGTCTGGTGAACAAAGATATTTTTGTTATATATTTTTTTGGCATAACTAAAGTCCTATAATATTGTTTTCTATCACTAGTGTTCTCAAACAATATTTCTGGATTCATATTCCTTTTTGCTAAAGTTTTTAAAGCTTTCTTGACACCTGTACTTTTGGTGATAAGCATTTTTCTATGAATTCCATAGCATCGTTTCAATGGCACAATATTTTGTAAGTAGTAATTCGGATTAATTGACAGCAAGTAAATTAATATATTTTTTGTTACTTCTTTAACGCTGAAATTTGTATTACTGTATCCATTGGTGTCTGCTTTTGATATGAATAGCAGCCTTTCTGCTCGATCATATTGATTTTTAACATCCCAAAAAGTAATGTAAATATGTACTTCTAAGCCATATATTACCTTCTCGGAGTTACATAAAGTAAAAAAATGTTCAATCTTCACTGTTCGACTTGCTTTATATTTATTATTAGTTTTTGTTGGAGTTACAATGGGATCAACTTCGGTGGGAATACTTTGCAAATGCAGCATCTCAAAAAATTCATTTTTAGGCAGCGAGATTTTCAAACAATTTTCAAGATGCATTTGGTAGTATAATAATAAATTTTTCAATAGCAAACAATTCGCAAATATCGTTGTCTTGTACGTGGAATCTGTATTTGGATTTTATATGTTTACGCGTTTAAATGTACCGTTGAGTGCAAAGCACGTTATGCAAAAAGCCGGGTAATACTAAATTTGTTGCTGGACAATATTGCCGATTATTACTGCCGCCTCTACCCATGAAAAAAACAAAAGGGTTGGTTTCTAGTGGTTATCAGAATGAAAGATTGCAGACATGATAGACATTAAAAAAAAAAAATACTCTCAAACTTGAATTTTTATCTAGAATTCATCGTTATACAAAATGCTAGACTTGAAATCCAATAAAATCAAGAAAGTCACTGAAAATTCCAATGAAAAACCGCTGTATTCACTGGAAATAACTGTCTCAGATCCACAGAAACACACGGCAGATGTGGGATCATCATCTGCTTATGTGAGTTATCAAATTTCTACAAAAACAGATAATCCAGCATATCACAAAAGTCATGAAGGACCTAAAGATATAATTGTTGTTCATCGAAGGTATAATGATCTTTTGTTGCTTCACGATATACTCACAAATGATCATCCAACATGCATCATCCCGCCTTTACCAGATAAGAAAGTATTTCAGTACATTGCCGGGGACAGATTTAGCCAAAGATTTACACAGAGGAGATGTCACAGTTTACAAAATTTTTTAAGAAGGCTATCCCTTCATCCAGTTCTATCCCAATCAAGCATTTTAGAAATGTTTCTTATAAGCAAAGATTGGGAAACTTATAAGAAGAGTTTGATAGGGAATTTACCTTTAAATAAAGAAGAGGTTACCGATGCTTTCATGAACGCTTTTAAAACTGTACACATACAAAGTGAGGAATTTATTGAAATAAAGGATAAAAATGATAAACTTGATCATACAATCACAAGGCTTGATAAAATATTTCATAAGGTTGTGAAAAAAAATGATTTTATTTCCGATGATTATGTTAAAATTGGGAGCATATTACAAGATTTAAATGAACTTGTTACAGGGGAGAATGACGAATTGGCTAAAAAATTAAAGGTTTTCCATGAAGGTATAACGCAATTGTCATACAGTTTGAATGACCTGAACAAATTCATAGATTATGAGTATCTAGTTAATTTGAAAGATTTGGAACATTATATCGATAGCATGAGACAACTGATTAAATTGAAAGACCAAAAGCAGATCGATTACGAAGAATTAAATGAATACCTGACTAAATCGGTTAAGGAAAGAGACAACTTGATTTCGGGTTATGGCAGCAGTAACTTTTTTACGAATAAGTTAGAGGAATTAGCAGGGATCAATCAAGAAGTGGCACGTCGTGAAAAAATAAATAAATTGGAGGGAAAGATTAGCTCTTTGGGTACAGAACTAAATAATGCGAGAAAAATAGCCGATGGATTCGAGCAAGAAGCCCTGAAGGAAGTTGTACAGTTTGACAAAATAAAAACTAAAGAGTTGAAAGATTCTTTGGGAGGATTGGCGGATGAGCACATTAAATTTTATCAAAAGATGTTAGACACCTGGGTAAAAGTCGATGAAAGCCTAGAATAATAGAATAACGTCAGATTATTTGTTTGAGAAAGTGAAGTCTTTGGATTTGGTTCGGTTTTTGTTCTATTTAGTATAGACGTGCTTACGTTGTTAAGTAATATAAGTTAGTTTAGATTTTTATTTTTTTGCAATTATTTAATTCGAATGATTTCTGTTGATTATTTAATTCTTCTATGATGCAATCCCAAGACTTATCAATTAACTCCCAATCAAGTTCACCACCACATATATCGGTTTCTTCGTCATAATTTACTAATTTTTCTGAGCCAAATTCCTGCCCAAAAGACTTTCGATCAATATAAACTGACCATTTGATCGGCGGAAATGATTCCTTATCCAAATTTCTGTCAGCTTTGGTTCTTGGTTTTGGAGCGTGGTCATTTTCTCTGACATAAAAATATCTCAGAAGCATAATCGCCTCTCTTCTGTAAATTCCTGGAACCACTTCGTATTTTGTTGTATTGGGCGAAGGGGTTGAATTATCTTTATTAATCGACAATACTGTACCATTCCCCCCAAATCTTTCATTACCACAGCCAAAGTACACTTTTTGAATACCCAACTGTTTCAAAGCCGAAGCGCACATGACACAGGGCTCGACGGTGACATATAAAATAATATCTTTAAATAAGTCTGTAACATTAAGTGACCCTACTTTGTTCCTGATCTGTTGGATTCCCATAAACTCTGCGTGGGCTATTCCTGTAAGCGACTTGTTGGTGTCGTTTAACCCGTACGCAATGATTTTGTCTGATGGTTTATAAACAAATATACATGCAACTGGAGTTTCTCCGTGATCTAAGGCATATCTAGCTAATTGAATAGCTGTTCTCATGTGTTTAAAATGATTCGATTCTGCTGTCATTGTGTATTCGACTATGTTGTCAAAAAAAAGGAAATATATGTATATATGAGAAGCGGGAAATATGCAAAGTTTCTTACAGCTATGTGTTCAAACGTTGAAAACAAACAAAATTTTGAAACATACCTATTCTAATAAGTCAATGCATAATCAATTATTGTATTTTTTAACATATAGATCACGAATTACCAATTGCTTTTCGTTCGTTGAAAATGCTCTGGCGTGCACGAAAAAAAGAAAAGCCAGCGTGTTCGGAGCGCGACACAAAGTGACACGACAGCAACAACAAAATTGCCATCGTGTTCGACGCTGTTCGACGACCAACGTGGAAATGTGGTGAACCATTCATTGTGGTTCAGAACAAATACTATTCTTGCTTCACTTGTGTTAATGGCTTATATTTAAATTGCTAGCAATAAGTTTTATTTCCAGAGTTGCGATGATATTTAACCCAGTTGATTAAATAATAATTAGCCATAGAAATATTTATTATTACCTTTCACCAATATACTTCTAGGTTAAATTATAATAATGATATTTAATAAAGCAAATAGTGGCAAATGGCTACTTCCTTTGTCAGTCATTTTATACACATTATTTTTGGTTGTTTTACCATTTCAAAATGGGTCTAGATCATCTCATGTTTTAGCCAGAAGTGACGATGCTGAAAGTTACGGAACTGTTATTGGTATCGATTTAGGTACCACTTACTCCTGTGTTGCGGTCATGAAAAACGGTAAAACTGAAATTTTAGCTAACGAACAAGGTAACAGAATAACTCCTTCTTACGTTGCTTTTACTGATGAAGAAAGATTGATTGGTGATGCTGCAAAGAACCAAGTTGCTAGTAATCCAGAAAACACCATTTTTGACATTAAGAGATTGATCGGTTTAAAGTTTTCAGACAGATCTGTTCAAAAAGATATTAAGCATTTACCATTCGATGTTGTTGACAATGGAGGTAAACCAGGTGTTCAAGTTACAGTTAAGGGAGAAAAGAAAATTTTCACTCCAGAAGAAATTTCTGGTATGATACTAGGTAAAATGAAGCAAATTGCAGAAGATTACTTAGGTAAAAAGGTTACACACGCTGTTGTCACTGTTCCAGCATATTTCAACGATGCGCAAAGACAAGCCACCAAGGATGCAGGTACTATTGCTGGTTTAAACGTTCTAAGAATTGTTAACGAACCAACAGCCGCTGCTATTGCCTATGGATTAGACAAAAGTGAAAATGAACATCAAATTATTGTTTACGATTTAGGTGGTGGTACTTTTGACGTTTCTTTGTTATCTATTGAAAATGGTGTTTTTGAAGTTCAAGCCACTTCCGGTGATACACACTTGGGTGGTGAAGATTTTGATTACAAGATTGTCCGTCAATTAATTAAGGCATTCAAGAAGAAGAATGGTATTGATGTATCTGATAACAGTAAGGCTTTGGCTAAATTAAAGAGAGAAGCTGAGAAGGCCAAGCGTTCTTTGTCTAGCCAAATGTCAACACGTATTGAAATTGATTCCTTTGTGAACGGTATCGATTTGAGTGAAACCTTAACCAGAGCTAAGTTTGAAGAATTGAATTTAGATTTGTTTAAGAAGACTTTAAAACCAGTTGAAAAGGTTTTAGCTGACGCCGGTTTGGAAAAGAAAGATATAGACGATATTGTTTTAGTTGGTGGTTCTACCAGAATTCCAAAGGTTCAACAATTATTGGAATCTTTCTTTGACGGTAAGAAGGCTTCTAAGGGTATCAATCCAGATGAAGCTGTTGCCTTTGGTGCTGCTGTTCAAGCTGGTGTTTTGTCTGGGGAAGAGGGTGTTGAGGATATTGTTTTACTTGATGTCAACGCTTTAACTTTGGGTATAGAAACCACCGGCGGTGTTATGACTTCATTAATTAAGAGAAATACCGCAATTCCAACGAAGAAATCCCAAATATTTTCAACGGCTGTCGATAACCAACCAACAGTTATGATTCAAGTTTATGAAGGTGAAAGAGCAATGTCTAAAGATAACAACTTGTTAGGTAAATTTGAACTTACTGGTATTCCACCAGCACCAAGAGGTGTTCCACAGATCGAAGTTACTTTTGCTCTTGACGCTAATGGTATATTAACTGTTTCAGCAACCGATAAAGGTACTGGTAAATCGGAATCTATTACTATTACTAATGATAAAGGTAGATTGTCCCAAGAAGAAATTGATAGAATGGTCGAAGAAGCTGAAAAGTATGCTTCTGAAGATGCCGCCGTGAAAAATAAGATCGAAGCCAGAAACAAATTAGAAAACTATGCCCATTCATTAAAGAATCAAGTCAATGGTGAGTTGGGAGATAAGTTAGAGGAAGATGATAAAGAAACCTTATTAGATGCTGCTAACGATGTTTTAGAATGGCTTGATGATAATTTTGAAACCGCTATATCTGAAGATTTTGAAGAGAAATTTGACTCTTTATCTAAGGTTGCCTTCCCAATTACATCTAAATTATATGGTGAACAGGCTGGTGCTGATTCTTATGCTGAAGCTGATGATGATGAAGAAGATGATGGTGATTATTTTGAACATGACGAATTGTGAATCAATAACACGTATGAATACGGTTTTTTGTTTTATCATATCTCGCATATCGCATTGTTAGGTTATATATACATTGCGGCGCGGTTTAACTATTCATAATATATATTATCATGATAGCTTACTTTTTAAAGAAAAAAATATACAGAATGATATGCAGGTGTATTCAAAAATTGAAATATATGCCATTATGTAGTTAGAACAAAAAAAATATTTTTGTGAATTAAAGGGGGGTTGATTTCATACAAATAGGGTTACAAAATAATTGTAATTTTATTAATAAAGATCATTGACCCGTTTATTTGTTTTTCAATATCAAAATCACTTGATACGAAAGGGTTTTAGCAATTCTGAGGCCTATACACTTGAAAATTTAGATTAAATAAAAAAAAAAATGGAAAATGAAAATTTTCAGGTGCCGCGTTGCAAAGCTCATCGCAAATTCTTTTATACTTGAGTAAGTTGAAATAAACAGTAATACACACAATATCTATTTTTTTGAAAAGCTAAAAGATAAAAGTTTATATAACTTTTTTCTTTATACTCTTGAAAGAAATTTTTGTTGAAAATGGTCAGAAATATTAAGTTTAACACCGCTCAACGTAAGGACAACAGAAGGAGAGAAGATGAATACATTGAAGATTTGAGAACTAAGATCGAAGAATATAACCCCAAGACTTCAAAGGCAAAATTTTTCAAAGACTTGCCTATTAGCAATGCTACACTAAAAGGTTTAAGTGAATCTGCTTTTCTAAAATTAACAGATATTCAAAAAGAATCGATTCCTATGTCCTTGAAAGGTCATGACATTTTAGGTGCCGCAAAAACTGGTTCTGGTAAAACATTAGCGTTTCTGATTCCAGTTCTTGAAAGATTATACCGTGAAAAATGGACAGAGTTTGATGGTTTAGGCGCCTTAATTATTTCTCCAACAAGGGAATTAGCAATGCAAATATATGAAGTTTTGGTCAAAATCGGGCGTCATACGTCTTTTTCTGCAGGTTTGGTCATTGGTGGTAAAGATGTGAAATTTGAATCTCAAAGAATTTCTAGAATTAATATTCTTATTGGAACCCCGGGGAGAATTCTGCAGCATTTAGATCAGGCAGTAGGACTAGATGCTTCTAACTTGCAAATGCTAGTTTTAGATGAGGCTGACAGATGTTTGGATATGGGGTTTAAAAAAACTTTGGATGCAATCATCAATAATTTGCCTCCATCTAGACAAACATTGCTTTTTTCTGCAACACAACCTAATTCGCTTGCTGATTTGGCTAGACTCTCATTAACCGATTACAAGACTGTAGGTGCTGGAGATGTTGACAAATTATCAGGAGAAGCAGCAACTCCTAAAACTTTGCAACAATCATATGCTGTTGTTGGTCTTCCAGATAAATTGGATGTTCTTTACAGTTTTATTAAATCGCATTTGAAGACAAAAATGATTGTTTTCTTGTCGAGTTCAAAACAGGTCCATTTTGTATATGAAACATTTAGAAAAATGCAACCTGGTATTTCTTTAATGCACCTTCATGGCAGACAGAAGCAAAGAGCCAGAACCGAAACTTTAGATAAGTTTAGCCGTGCTCAACAAGTTTGTCTTTTTGCAACGGATGTTGTCGCTAGAGGTATTGACTTTCCGGCGGTTGATTGGGTACTGCAAGTGGATTGTCCTGAAGATGTTGATACATATATTCACAGAGTTGGTAGAGCAGCTCGTTATGGTAAGAAAGGTAAATCTTTTATAATGCTTACCCCACAGGAACACGAGGGGTTTTTAAGTAGATTGAAGGGCAGAATGATAGAACCGGAAAAGCTAACTATCAGAGCCTCCAAAAAAAAATCTATTAAGCCTCAGTTGCAATCCTTGTTGTTTCAGGATCCTGAATTAAAATATTTAGCTCAAAAATCATTTATTTCTTATATTAGATCAATTTACATTCAAAAGGATAAGGAGGTATTTAAATTTGAAACTTTAGCCACAGAAGAGTTTGCAAAATCGCTCGGTTTACCAGGTGCTCCAAATATTAAGATTAAAGGGATGAAGTCTATAGAAAATGCCAAGAAACTTAAGAACACTTCAAGACAATTACTTTCGTTATCAAAAAGTGACGAAAATGGCCAAATCAATAAGGATAAGAAGGCAATAAAAACGAAGTATGATAAGATGTTTGAACGTAAGAATCAAACCGTTTTAAGTGAACACTACATGAATATTACTGGAACTCAAGGAAAAGATGATGAAGAGGATGACGACTTTATGAAAGTAAAGCGTAAAGACCATGTAATTAATGAAGATGAATTGCCAGAGCTGTTGCTGCCACAATCAAAAAGAGCCCAAAAGAAGGCTTTATCTAAAAAAGCGTCCCTGTCAACTAAGAACAATGCGACTAAAGTTATATTTGATGATGATGGTGTTTCTCATCCCGTCTATGAACTAGAAGGAGAAGAGGAATTTCATAATAAAGGTGATGCTGAAAGTCAAAAGAAAGAATTTTTGAGGAAGGAAAGTGAATTTATGGCAGATGCAGACACTATGGATAAAAGGCTTGCAAAGGAGAAGAGACAAGAAAAGAAAAGGAAGAGAATTGAAAATATGAGACGAGAGATGGAGGCAGCATATGATGGCGAGGAAGAGAGTGATAACGAAGAAGTTCGTGCGTACTTAGGAACAGGTAATTTAAGTGATGATATGGAAGAAGAAGATTTTGAGGGGGCTAATAGAAATCGTTTCAAAAAGACAAAATATGATACAGATTCTGAAAGCGAAATACGTGGTGATGATAAAGATATTGTAGAGTTCGAGGAACCGCAGACGTTAGAAGATTTAGAATCGTTGACTTCCAGGTTAATTCAGAATTAAAACTTATGTTTAACTTAAATATATGCATGATGTGATAAAAATTTGGAAGGAATGAAGATTCCTTGAAAATATCATTTTTTTGTTTTATTAACGAGTGGCGATATATAATATTTTACATATTGTTTTATAAAAAATATTTGAATGGATCATTTTTCGCTTGGGATATGCACTCTTAGCATCCATTTGTTCTCCTTTGCTGCATAATATTCAGATCCGCTTTAACAAATTTAGACCATGCTTGATCTTGGATTCTTCCAAGATTAGTTTCGAATCTAAAGAGATATTTTGTGTCCCATTTAAAAACAAAGAGGTCTCTGTCGATTTTCAAATCCGTCTTTTCATCAATATTCTGTTTGAATATCTTCCAAAAAGGAAGCCAAGTAGCTAAATCCCACGATACACCCTTTAAGCTCAAAATGAAAGCCCAAACTGTCACGTCAGTATTGTTATCAGTGAGTCTCATATAAGTTTCGCTGTAATCAGTTGGGAAATCGAGGGGTGCTATTAATAATTTAACAAAATGTTTTATTAACATAATATTGGCATCTATATGTCTATCTAATCTCTTAAATTGGGTACTTTGTGTTTTTAAAGAATCATTAGTTACATTCTCTAAAGTTTTATGAAGCATTGTTTTAAGTAGCTCAATATCAAGTATCAATTGTTTCCCCACCTCAATGACTTTCCTGGGTTTAAATGTTCTACAGCTATTCTGTGACGCAAATGGTGGCAGCGGCTGTAATAAACGAGTGATTGAATTAACAAAATCTGTTGCAATAAGATCGATCACCTTATCAAAAAAGTTCCACTTGTACACATCCCTTGCTAAAAGGGTGACAATATATTCCAGTGCAGATTTGGACAAAACATTATTATCTTTATCAAATCCCTCAGAAAATTCCAGGACCTTTTTTAGGGTGACCATGTATCTGTTATAATCTTCTATCATAACATGAGCCCAATCCGTGTTATCAAATTCCTTCCAAACAAAAGCTAAGTCAAGAGGGATAACACGCTTTAATAATAAACTATTTCCTTTTGCTAAAATTTCGTCGTATATATCTTTGGTATTCACAAACCCAGCCAAAACATCCTGGGAACCTAAACTTAATTGAGCCAACTTCTCTTCTAATTGTGCAATCGTAGTGGAACAATAATCACATGTATTTACCAACAGAGTAGTATACTTAATTACTTCAAATTTATTCTCTATCTCCACGTTATCTGGAAGTAATAAAGGTTTTAAAATTCGGTTAGCGTATTCCAACAACCAATGAGCAAAAAAGCTAGATAATAATTTTATAATATTATCATATTTCCCGCTCCCAAGTAGTTCTAGTGTCTGGCTTAAAATACTCCTGTATGTTCTAAAAAGATCAGTACTAGAAGGAACTATAAATGATTCTTGTGGATTTTCGGAAATTTTTTTTTCATTCATATATGATAGCATTTTCTTTTCCATTGTCTTGTTTTTGTGGGAAAGCCAAATGGATAAGTAAGGTTCAAAGCAAGTACTCAATTTTTCCCCTGAGTACTTGTTGGAAAACCGCACGTCTATATACTTTTCAAAATCGATTGTAGATTGTAATGACCCTACAAAAAGATCTACGGGGGATGACTTATTTTGCAACTCCTTCTGAAGCAGCACTCTCAAATCTTTTCTTGTGATTTGAAAAAATCTTTCTGTAAGTTTTAATGGCATTTCCCAAGACGAAAGAAAGTAAGACGCAAATTTTGAGTTAAAATTGTTGAGAACTTTTTTGAAAAACATATAACGACGAGATAAATTCTCTAAAGATCCTGCCTCATCATCCAACTGAAAAATATCTTCTATTTCAAACAAAAGCTTATTCAAGCACCATTCAATAATTTGGGCTTTTGTACTAGAATCAGAATTTAGCAATTCACATGCTCCTTCCCTTAATTGCACTTCTAATTCAATACTGGGAGAAATTTTTGAAGCCAAAAGTTTTGTGTAAGCTGCTTTGATTTTGTTAATAATGTCTGTCCTCAATTGTCTTACAGATGTTAGAAATTTGTTAATTAAAGAAACTGATTTGTATGTTTGAAATATGTTGTCCCACAGAGAACACATGATCTCGTAGGGTGAAACCATCGCAACAAAATCATCGTATATCAATAATTTTTTACACTGAACGTAACTATCTACCAAAATTTTGAGATTTTGGAAAAGGCTCAATGATTGCGAAATGTTATTCTTAGCTATGTCAAGTTGTGAAATTCCTTCTGTTAAAGTTGCGATGGTGGAATATATTTTTGATGCAGTTTGCTGAGCTCCTTCATAATCTTGGAACACTTTCTCCAAATGACTTTTTGTGCTTATAGTGTCCTGCGCTTTCTTCACCTCTTTGTTCTCAGCATTACTAATTTCACTTTGCAATTGCATCTTATAAGCATTGGTTCGAGCAAGCAACTTGTCGATATTCTTTAGAGAATTCTCCGTTGATAATACAGTTGTAATATCCACATATGGATCTTGAGTTATACCAGACAAAACCATAATTTATTATTATCCAATTAATAATTTTTGGTGTATTTTCTGTAACGTATTATTAATAAGAGGGTATTTTCTTCATATTTGTCAATAAAAAATTAAGAAAAAAAATTTAAAATGCTCTGGGGGAGGTTCGAACTCTCGACCTTCAGATTATGAGACTGACGCTCTTCCGACTGAGCTACCAAAGCAGAAAAATTATATTTTATGTTATAGGTGTTACCCAATTCGGAAAACCATAAACAAAGAATATTATACGAGTTACTAATTAAGTAACTATGAAGAAAGAATAATATACGAACCACTAACTAAGTAACTATGAAGAAAGAATAATATACGAACCACTAACTAAGTAGCTATAGACAAAGAATGATATACGAGTCACTAACTAATTAACGATAAACAAAGCACGTGTGTCTCTAAAATAATTGTATAAAAGGACAACATATTTCTGATGAAAATGAAATA
>JAJLYD010000163.1:0-42222 GCA_030571615.1 Jamesozyma hellenica | reverse complement strand
TTTTATTGTATTTAGAAAAGAAACAAAAACAACGTAATTTAAGGGATAGAACAACTTAGAACCTCACAGAAGATTTGATTACTAATATTAAGGTTAGATTAAGGGATTTAACCTAATTGCAATTTGCTGATGTTAAACATATAAAAGGGCAACGAATTCTCACCGTTAAATGAATTCTCATTATCATTTCATATTCACTTTTTATCTTCTATAATTGAATAATAATAACATATAAATAACAAGAATAATAATAAAAATACTTTCGATCCGAGTGAATACATTACCACATATTTGTGATAGTGGACTCTGTGGTTCAATGGGAATATAGTTTCAATGGCTTATTAGTACTTGAACAACTAATAAGAGTATTATATTCTATATAACTAAGTACGTGGTTCGGGAGTTATATATATCTATGAACTTGGGTCGTCAGTGATCTAGGTTCTCTTGGTCGTGAGTTCTCTCTGTTCTCTTGGTCTTCGTGTCTTCGTCATCTTGGTTTTTGACTTATTTAACTTGACTTGTTTTTCTCAATCGCGGCGACGTTGACATTGTAAATGCAAATTTTTATCGATCGTCATATGTGACGTATTTACACAAATTTGTCAATTAACAAGTGGTTTCTTGAGATACAAACGTCAAATTAAATCAATAACTTTCTAACATAATAACAATTGTTAACACGCATTTCTAGCTAGGTTTTATAATTATTATTGCCAGAATTTATTACTACGGTGATTGTTAGAATTAGCCCATATAACGGTTTTTCGCCAAATTGGGGATGCAATTCTCAATGTAGTAATAAAACTCATGGTAATACTCGACCTAAAAACCGGTCATAATCCATGAGCCCGTTATAACACTTATTTCCATGTTCAGAAAAGTATAAATAGCGAAAGAATACGAATAGTTTAATTATTCTGTTATTTTTACCTTTTACAACAATTTTATTTTATACATTTTTATTACTTTATATTTTATATACACAAGAGAAAAATTATATACGAACAACGTATAAACATATTACTATCTTTTAGGTTGACAAAACGATGTCTTCTATTAATAAACCAATAAACAATTATATTAAGCCAACAGCTTCATCTGCTACTAAACGATCTGAATAATAGTTATTATTAGAATTTCACTATTTTCTTCTAGATTTTCTTCCCAATAATTTGTATATAAGAAGCTGATATTTTCCTTAATACCAGCCTATTTTATTTTTTTTCAAATTATTCCCTCATTTTACATTTTATATATTTATTTTTTATATCGAGTATATTATTTTCTAGAAGAACTAAGCTCAATGTATTTTTTACACCATTGATAAACTGTAAAGCATGTCTTCCAACGTTAATATTAACTCAACTAATAACTCTTCCTCTAATCCAGTTGGTCGAGTATTTTAAGTCACAAAGCTACGTCAACAAATATTACTCAAACAAATTTTTATTGACTTACATCTATTCTATATTATTCTATATACATTACATATTTTGTAAATAATTTTCAAATTAAACAAGGTTTTGAAACAAATTATATGGAAATATCAGATAAAATACCAAGGAAAATGGTTTAGTAACTTTATAATTTAGAATGTAAGAAACTTAATGACCCCCAATACTTCCCACAACTATAAAATTGTCAGAATTTATTACCACGACAATTGTTATCATTAGCCCCTATAACGGGAAATTTGCCAAATAGGCGGTAAAATTCCTAATGTGCTAATAAAACTCATAGTAATATCCCACCTAAAACATTAAAATCTATGAGCCCGTTATAACACGTTTCGAATAATTTTCCGTGTTTGAAAAGTATAAATTGCGGGTCAATCAATACTCCTACTTCTGTTATTCCGCTGTCGTTACATTTTGCAATTAAAAAATAATGTCTGGGTTTATGAACTTGGCATTTTTTTATATTTATTACTTTTCCATTTTTTTCGAAGAAGACGAAAAACATAAGAAACAGATAATAAAAGATACGTATTACATAACACTCATTATTATATATTGATATATATGGAATGACGTATATTAATAGGACCAAATTATATTCTACAACACTAAAGCCACGAAGGGTCTAAATCATTGATAATAAGTTTATATACTTTTTATATATACTACTAACGTATAAATATATTAATATCTTTATATATTGATGAAACAACAACAATATGAATAAAAATCAATAATTTCATCTGGATAGTTAATTGAACTTCATTAACTTCCTTTTATTTGTAATATTTTTTGTGTGGTTATTCTAGACGCGGCTTTGCTCTCTTCGTAATTTATCTTGAACTTTTTTTTATTTTTATTTTGGAACTATAATATAGCCTCTCTGATTCTTGAGTAAGTTCCCACAAATGCGGTTTAAATCTTACGAACGTCATTTTTGTACCAACTAAACTTAAATCAATTTTTTAACTATTTGATAGTAATTCCATTGTTATTAATTTTTTTGTCATATCAGATGTCATTTACAGCAAAATTGTTAAGAGGTAAGATTATTATTGCTTTTTATTTTAAAGTGCCATTTTTAAAAAAATTGATCGATCAGTAGTTTAGATGGTTCTTTGAACATATAGGTTTTGAGTCTGATAAAATTAGTTGATGCAACTTTCAAATATACATCAATTGATTTAGATAAGGCCTACGCTATTTTGGGGGAACTTTTTTGCAATACATACAAATATCAAAATATATACACTTTATTTTTTCACATACTCTACTTTTTCTTGCTATCTTGGGGCTAAGTTTTAACTTACTTTTCTACAACTTTTGTTTAAACAGAATCCTAAATCAAAACTCGAAAAGTTATAATTAACAAATACTTCGTTACTTCATACTAAAAATCAGGTATTTGCGATTAATTCAATTAGAAGAAGTAATAAGGTAAAGTAAATTGTATCCATTATTTTGAACTGTTGTTGTTACCGAAGTTTAATTGAGCATTTACCTCGATTGAAATGTAATCCCAACTATATAGATTGTATATTTTAATATAGAGAGAGAATGCTGAAAATGATAAATGGCTGTATCGCCATCTTTTTTTTTTTTATTCAATTTTTTATCATCTATTTAGTCTAATAAAAATCAAAATTTCATTGATGGGGCAACTTTGCCATTGAACAAAGTACCGAATTTTTCAAAATATACAAATATTCTAACTTTTTATAGATGTTACTATTTAATTTTTAATAGGTTCAATAATGCGGTCTTCTCCACCATATCCTGTTAGTGCACATAATAAAACCGTTAGCCTTACCAATTCACATATACCTTTAGATGAATGATCATTTTTAGAGCAATCTGAAAGTTCACTTAAAAGATCACGCTTAAAAATTCCAATTAGAATTTTCCTAAATGTGAACAAAAGTATCTTGACATCCCAAATTATCTGCTTGTTTTGATCACCTGAGCTTAGTAAAATGCAAGACAATAGCTGAAAAATAGGAACAATCAGTTCAAACAATGAGATTCCATTTGAATAATTTTCTGGATCCAGAGGGCCATCTAGAGTTAAACTGACTTTCACAAAATTTTTGTTTTTCATTTTAAATTCTTTAAAAACTAAATTCATGCCTAAATCTGGATCAATCTTCAAAAAAGAGCAGCTTTCAATTACTTGAAATAATTTGTTTTCCACCAACATTTGAGCACCACTTCTTGTACCGGCAATTCTTACCAATAAATAGGCCGTGGCTTTAAATGCTGTTAGCTCATATAATATATCCTCTATATCAATATTTTCAACTTCAGAATTAAGTAAAGAATCGGTATTTTTTAAAGATCTAATTATCAGTAATAAATGGGCATTTTTTGTCAGAGCATCTAAAATGAAATTCTCTTTATTGAAATTACCAGTTCTGATTAATGAGTCAATTAATAACAAGGCTGTAATTCTATTCGTTCCTTGACCATATATAGCATCATTACATATAACGCTCACAATCTGTTCACTATTAATTCTCAAATTTTGTAAAACACTTTTCGCTAATTTGCTATCTTCCAAAATTCTCATCAAATATTGATTTGCTAGCACATAGAAATCCGATCTTAATGATATCGATGATAATGGTGAAATAATACCATGAACACACACCTTAAATATGTCGGACAATCTGAAGTCCAAATTTTTTCCATTATCAACACTCAGTTGATCTTTTTCGTATATTTCATACAAAAATACAATCAATGAGACTAATTCTTCCGAAAATTCGACATTTAATTCCACATAGTCATTAAGTTTTGGAACTATTGTGCTAAAAACTTCGGAAATGAAAGTTGAACGTCGGAATGGTGCTAATTTGCCGTCAGTGACAATTATCTGAACTAACTGAACCCAAGAATGTAAAGTCGACAAACGAAGTTCCGTAGATTTTTCCTTAACTATGTAGCTGATCAAGCACGATTTAATTATTTCAACTTCTTTATCTGCCTCTTCAAAATATTTTTGCTTCTTTTTGAAAGACTCACCTTTTGCTACCAAATTTGTTTCACCAGAAGGAGCATGCGCCCTTTTATACAAATCCATGAGCGCCAAGGTTTCTTTCAAATTAAAAATTGGTGTTTCACAGCTGTTGTTTAGCCATATTTTCTCGACATTTAATGGTAAATCATTAAAAATTAAAAGTTCTTCAGAAATTTTTGAAGGTATTGGAATATCACTATAGTTTAGTGAATCCAAAAAGGAAAATATTCTTGCAGAATATGTAACATTGGAAATTAAATGATCTACATAAGATACCATTTGCAATTCCGTACCGTCACGTGAAAGCCGATGAATAAACAGACTCAAATATTGGATTAAGTGATTTTTGTAACTTAAAAACGATAAGAAAGATCCCACAGATTCACTGTGAATAAATAACTTGATGTTTTCCATAGTACTGCAGTCAAACAGCCTCCCATTCCAGAGAGTAAACTTATTGATCTGAGGATCCAAATTCATTATTATTTCAAAAGCGCTTCGTTTACCTAGACAATTAAATGTAATATCTGAGGTTACTGGGTTTCTGCATAATTTCAAAACAATTTCCATAGTGATTGAAGCAAGTCTCATTGGAGCGTAAAGAATATTTTCATTATTTATTGAATTTAAAGAGCTCATTAGTAACGATATTATGGAATCAAGTAAAGAAGTTCCAGAGCTAATGAAAGTGGAAAAGTTTGGACCAGCTGATATCACACTAGAAACCTGAAATCCAAGCAGCAAATGCGCAACTGTAGGTTTTTTGTCAGTAAAAAAGAGATTGGAGTTAATGAAATCCAAAAGCTCCAATTTAAGTTTTAATCTGCTCTCGGACTCTATAGGCGATTCGATTTGCGAGATTAAAGCATCTTTTATTCTAGAAGATTCATCAACGGAATCAAAAACAATAAGAAGTTTATTGCTCATAGAATGTTCAAAAGAACTGGCACTGCTTGATAAAGCTAATTTCTTTAAAACATCCAAAGACTGAGAAGCCAAGCGAAAAGAATCTGCACCCACATACAAACCTAAATGTGCTATTATTGTTAAGTTAAAAAAAATGGCATCATAGAAGGAGCGCAAGCCATGTAAACCGAAATCTTTTGGAATGTAAAAGTTGTAATCTAAATTCTGTTTGACAACCGGAACAAATTCTTCAATATATGTACTTTGATATTCCAGTAGAGTATTAACAATTGATACTGCAGTTTCTATCAAGGACCGTTGTGTCTCACCATCATCCAAGTCAATACATAAGTGATCGACACCGATAGAAATAATGTTAAAAATACTTTGGAAAATCTTTTCAACAAATAAATAATTAAAAACAGCAGTTGCTGGAGATTCTTTGATGTATGCTGCAAAACTTCCACCTTCAACGAGTTTGTCCAAGTCTGCGCCAGCTGGAATAGAATCCAAAATTACGCTGTACTCAAAAGAATGTAAGCCCGAATTAATAATCTGCAAAATAGGTAACTGAATTGCTCTTTTGTTAAATTGGTTCTGCAAATTAACAGATGGAACAAAAACATCATCCAAAATATACTCAAAATATGGCCATATACCTGCCTTTCTATAACCTTCTCCTAACTTGCGTGGAAACAAAAATTTTCCAAGCTCAATAAAATTACTGTTACCTATATCGTCTACTCTTAATAGTTTAGATAACAGTTTTAAAAACCCCAATACTTCACAAAATTTTGTTAATATGGAGTTAAAAGCTGATCTATAGGAATCTCTGGTGTTTAACAACGTGTAGTCTTTAAATATAATAGCATCAAGGGCGTACCAAAATTTAAATCTTTTTTCCAAAGAAATTGGAATTAAGTGGCTTAAGGTCATAAAACATCCACCAACTAAAGGCGTGTCCAATTTTGAAAACCTAAATATTATATCTGTGAAGAAAGTAGACATCGCATCTTTAATTTCTTCATCAACATTGTAGGCAACAGAGGAAATTAATGTCAACAAAGAAGATAGAAATATCACGGTTTCTTCATTCAGGCCCTGTTCCAAAGCTACTTCTGTTCCATCCACTTCTGTTGATTCATTAAGTTGCTGTTTCTTTTGAATTACAAAGCCTAGGTCATTAATTTTTGTGACATGGTCATTCAAACATTGAGCAAGCATTGTCCAGGACATATTATTATTTTCTCCAAAATAGTGGAATACATTTGAACCATTTTGAAACCCAAACGACAAACTTGATATCATAAGATAGAAACATGATTTCATAAGACTATCGTTACATTTAGCGGCCCATTCTATGAATCCATACGCACTTGAATCTTTATCATTCCAAAACTCACAAGAATAATATGGCCTCCAGGCATAAAAATAGTGAATTGTTAAAAAAAATCTCTCCAAATCAGCTTTCAAAGAAATATCATCTAGGTTGAGGTCTTCGCCTGATAGCAATGAATCTTCTTCAGCATCTTTTATTTTTGTCAGAAGAAAAGCACAATCTGCAATAATAGTCTGCAAGACCGCGTGGAATGTAGAAAGAAATAATTCATTTATTGTCTCCGACATTTTAATATTGTGAAATTGGTATTTATTTTCCATTTGATTGCTCTTATTAATTTTCAAATGCGCCTCACTTTTGTTTAAAAAATTACTTCCTAAAGTTTTTAAATATTGTGATTCATCGTCAATTAGTTGCTTTGGAATTAATCTTGGAATGTGTCTTTCCAAAAGTGACCTTATATCATAAAACAATTCCATTCCGTTGTACAACTCTACATTAGAAGTATCAGCTGAAAATGCTAATAATTGCTCGATTGCACCCAATTCAACTGCAGAAGTCATTGGAATGTCAATGCCAGTTTCAAAATCCATTTTTTTTGCTCTTGTTTCAGGGTCTTTCTTACACCATGAGATAAAAAAAGCTAAGAATACAAATATTAAAGCAACTTTTACGGGCTTTGTATATATGATATCATTTTGTAATTCTTTAATAAATTCTCCATGGATATATTTCACGTCAGAATCTTGCAACACTTCCAAAGTTCTAAATGCGTGGAATATCGAAGGAAGGTAATAGATAATAAAAAAGTCGTTTGAATCTATTTCGCTTACATGCTTGATAATACTAAAAATATGATCCTTGTGCATGAGTTCGCCTTTATCAACTAAACCATAAAGAATTTGACTTAATATATCATACTCCTTCAGTAAAAAGTCGCGCCTAAATTTAACATTTTGCTGTAATTGGATATCATAATTATCTAAGATCTGCGCCTTGTTGATCATTTGCTTAATGCTGGCCAATTGAGTATGAATAGACTTGAATGCGTTCAATATATTAGACACAAGCTTCTTATTAGAAATCAGATTCTTATAGAGAATGTCATTTTTGTCCACGCAATTAATAACGTATGTGACAATTTGTAAAATATATTGTCTGCGCAAATAAAATTGAACCTTGGCATTTTTCATTAAAGAAATGTCATTATTATCCTTGTTTTTCATAAATTCCGAATCAGAATGCTCAGATAACATTAACTCACAAGCAGCAAGTTCGTCTAAATCCAATTCATCGGATAATACGATGGCTGCAATGACAAATTCTTGACTTACTTTATAAACATTGCCCGACTCTAATGTAATTTCTCCTTTTTCAACAATAGATCGACTTTTTGTATTTTTCAATTTTGTAGCATTAAGATTCAGCTCTTGCAAATCCTCAGTTAAAGTATCAAATAGTTCAACATCAAGATTTTCACTCTCAATAGAGTTATAAAGCGATTTGAATGGATGCGCCGACCAATACATGTTTAAAGTATTAATAAATAAGAAAAAATTAAAGCAATAACTTAATACTATGTACTTAATTATTCTAACCTGTCTGACTAAAAAATTAACGATTGTAGTTTTGTTTCGAGTACAGATTAAATTGGCAAATAATTTGAACTTCATGACTTTTGAGATGTGTATTTTTCTACAAAAAATTTATTTGGATGGGAAAATAAAAAAAAATAAAGCAAATTATAACCCGGCTTTAATAATTTTTTTTTACTAGAAAATCTGTTCCGAAGAATAAATATTTCTCTGAAGCATCAGTGAGATTTAGGAACAAGACAATATTTTTTTTGGTAATTATCCAAAACATAAAATGAATAGGTTTGCATTACACACTGCTGCTTTTTTGTATTACACAATTTGGTTAATTTTACCTTTGTTTGGACTTGAGGGAAAATGCGTACTTTTTCCAATACCCAGTATATATGCAATATATTTACCAATATTTCTCCTACTACTAGGATTTTCTATAGTTGGCTCACTCCTTGGATTCTTAATGTTAACTGAACCTTCAAAAAGTGAGGTAAAAAATAAGAGTTTTGATAAAACTCGATAAAAAATTGAAATAATATCGGGGAGGAAAATATGATCTAGGTGTTCCACAAAAAATTACCGATAGTCAGTAAATTCTTTTTTTTTCTGAAAGGAGCTTTAGCTACACAAGTATTGATTGTGTAGCTAAAATCACAATCAATATTTCAAATGATTTATGTATCCGAGACGTTTTATTTTATATCTATATAGGTAATCACTCCTGGTAAACTTTTACTCATTATTTAAACTGCTTTTTTATTTTCAAGGATAACCTTCCGAATTAAAAAAAGAAAGCTTCAAATTGTGTTTCATACAAAAAAAAAAGTAGCCTTTACATTTCCCTTTCAAAGCACATAAAAATTAACGTAACTAAATTTATATATTATTTGTATCATTTAGATTCGAGAATTAAAAGGTGCTCTCTTAAAATTGCCAGATATTTCTGTGACTTTAAATTTTATAGAATAATTTATAGAGGTTAATTACAAATTCTTGGCTTAGAACATTATAAAATAAAACCAATATTAAATGACGTTAAATAATTAAAGAGGCTTACAACAACATTAAACATAGTGTAAAGCATCCAGAAAACTCGATACTTTATTAAACAAAAAAAAAAACAAATTCAAAATTGAATAATCTAATCATCACAACCATTTTTTACAAAGGTATTCTGCTCAAAAATTCATCTTAGTAAATCTTCAACTATTTTTTTATTTGTAAATTTTTTATTGATCAAATTAATTTCATTTACTTTCTTCTAAAAGAAGTACCTTCAGATAGCTTAGCTTTACCACCGGTTGGAGTGCATAAAACTGTAGCACAGGATTCACAAGTGACTGCGGTTTGCGCATGAGAAAAAACTGTGGTAATATTTAAGCAACCTGGGCACTTAACATCTAAGAAATGAGATCTTGGGGCTTGAACTAGCGTCTTTAACTTGTGCTTTCTGGCTTCAGAAGCAGCAGTTGGGTGCAATAAGTCTTGAACTAAAACCTAAATAAAAAAATTAAATTTGAATTTAAATAGTTAGTAAATTTGATGAATATCTAAAACAAGTTGAACCAAGCGAAATTATCATATGGCATCCTGATTGTCAAAAAATCGAAAGCCTTAAAACATAAATATTTGCAGTAGTAAAATGTTCTTTAGATTTTTCATTGATTCATTAATTCAATATTTCAATAATTCATTTGTTTTTATTTACTGTCAAAACTCGACTTATGCAACACTTTTTTATGAACGAGTTTCGTTCAACAAGATGCATTCTAATTTCAGTGTTCCAACCTTATAATATTTTCATTCAAATATAACATACCATCTTATCTTTGTAGTTTTAAAACAGTTACCTTGTTGTGAAAATGTCAATTTTTTGCAATAAACAGGGTTATTCAATGAAAAACCGTTGCTTTACTACTGGTAGCTTAAATCTTTAAAAGCCGATCACTTATAAATGTATTTCAGTATTGACTACACGCGGGCAGAGCCAAATTTTCAAACACGGTTTCCAAAAATTTAGCAAATGCATGGGTTTTTAAAATAAACGGGTGTTCACAGTCAAATATAGGTTTTTATCTATGGAGTGCAAAAAAAAGTGTTCAAGTCTATTGAAACAAAAACCTTTTAATTTAAATATTAATTCCATACATATACTACCGTTAGGGATTATCATTAAAGTAGATAATAACCATAAAAATTATTTTAAATGAGTTAATTAAAGAAGAAATCAGATGTCTAGTTTTGAAGACTGAATTGTGGTAATTTTTCAATTTTAAATGTTTTCTCAAAAATGAAGTAAAATAATGGGTAGAGGATATCAGAAGTTATTTATATGATTAAAAATAAAATTTAAATAACAAAATAATGTACAAATACTAATTTAATTTTTACAAAATTATGCAACATGCATTAGGATTATTTTTTTTTGCAGCTGTTTTATTTTTATATTTGCAACTTTCCTTCACGCTTGGATCCATCAACGATGGTGAATTTTTTATCACATTTTTATCCGAATTTTTGATTATTACTGTGTCTTTATTAAAGCTTATTGAGTACCCTGAACGATCTTGTTTAGGCAAGGTACTAACAATATTTTTCTGTATATTATTATTAAGTTTTTCATGATCACAAGACTCAATAGATGAAAGAAAGTTTGTGCCATCATCGTTATATTCAAATTTATGATTTTTCCTTTCCTCGTCTACTAGATTTTTCTTTTCTAATCTGATTCTTTGTTGGTATTTATAATATTCAATCTTCAGTAGAATTTTCATAAATGTATTCTTCACATTTATATTGTCCTTAGCTGACACTTCGAAAAAATCCGTACTATGAGATAATTCACATCTATTTAAGATCTCATTTATATCCTCATTTTGAACTTTTTTGACTTCCATCAAGTCTAATTTAGTAGATACAATTATTAAAGGAACACGATCGTTTATACCTCTTACCTTTTCAATTCTCCGTTTATAGGTCCTTAAATTCAAAAAGGATTTTTTGTCAAATGGATCAAAACAAAGAATAAATCCGTCTGATTGTAAAATTTGTTCGTTTTTTAATTCAGAAAAATCGGTCGTTTCAAAAGGGGATGCATCTAAAAATTGAACGTCTATAATAGCCGAACTTTTTATCTTTCTTGAATTTTTACTTTTACAGATTGTGCTTTTTAAAAAATCTCCCAAATCTTTTTCATTATTTGTATATAAGCTCTGGGTTAGTCTTTGTAAACTAATAGGCTTATGGTAAATATCTTCAAGATACGCACCTTTTTCCAAATCTTTATATGAATCATTTATGCATCGTAAAATAAAAGATGTTTTACCAGATTGGACGTCCCCCATTACCATAATAAAAACTGTACTTAAATCGTAACATCTCTTGATTTCAGTTGAAGATGGATGATACAACAATGGGCCCGACATGTGACTTCGATTAAAAAGTCTTTTTTTTTTTTTTTTTTTTTTTTTTTTTTTTTTTCAAAATTACTAATATTTTTAACTTCAGAAATTGTGAAGTCAAAATATTGTTAAATTAACAAAAAAAATCCATTAGGCAAAATGAATTTAAAAGGAGATAAAGATCAATGGAAGAATCAACTTTTTAAATATATATTAGTTCGACATTATTTTTAAAGAGGGTTTGCAAAAAGCATTTAAAAAAAAAAACCTGGAGTAAGAAAAAATCTACACAAAAATGGATCTGGCTGGAAAAAAACTACGCTAATTTTGGTTTACATTTTAAATAAAAATAAAAAAACTAGAAAAAACCTTAATTATTTATCTGCAGTAAACGAGAAATTTTTTTTCAGGGCGGTTCATCAAAAAAATATTCGTCATAAACTAGTAAAGGTAAAAAGACCCTGCAAAATCGAGGTGCTTCCGTATTTTGTGGGCTAGAAAAAAAAAGGGAAAAACGCTCTTTTGGATATTCGACAGAGGAAAAAGCAAAAATCTAGATCAAAGAATAACATATGGTCAGTCTTGTGTTAAGGATATAAATTTATAAAGTGGCTTAAACTAGATCGAAAGGCAATTTTTGTTTAATATTTAGCCTTTTTGATGGATTAAAAAAGTTGAGAATTTAATGAGCGTTCATTTGATCAGTTCCGAGATGACAAAAAGCGCTCGATATCTCTTTTTTGGGGTCCATGAGTTGAAAAACAAAAAATGCGCCGCAAGTCAGTCGTATCCACGCGCAGAATATTTTGTATCTATTTGCATAATACGGGTAAACGTGTTTAGCAAATCAAACAATGAATTTTTTATGCACGAAAAAAGTATCTGCGAAAATGCGGAAGTGCCAAAGAAAAAATGACTATTTCTTTTTGTTCCAGTCGAGTCCGAAAAGGGATGCGTTTTGTTTCCATGCCTACTTCCCGTTTGTTATCCGCCAAAACAATCACAAAATGCAAGTCGGGAATACAATGCTTTTGTTTGAGAAGTTTTGGCTGAAGCAAAATAGGAAGGAGCGTTTAAAAAATAATTTTTAGTTTTTCGGTACCCGATCGTTAAGAGAAAAAAGGGAAGTCTCTTTAGTCTTTTTTAAATAAACTTTACTGACGAAAAAAGGAAACAATAATGTAATTACCATTTTCTTATCGTTAAGTTTTCTATTAATGACTCAAAAAATAGAAAAAAAAAATATCAACATTTGATGACCTTGCTCAAATTTTAGAGGGTGAATTTCCAAGTTCCTTTCTTTTTTTATACACAACCAATGTGACTTAATAGATGTATTTCAAATAGCCAAGTTTATTAAGTAATTTGGTGTTGCCGAGTGATATTATTTTGAAGGGAAAATTTAAATTTGTCAGCTCATATGTCTTTTTTTCAACTAATGCAAAATGCAATAAAATATAACACGTTAAGAACCATCAGACAAATACCACTAATATTTACTTTGACAATGTGACAGATCATCGATTAGAAAGATTAAAAGAATTGATGGATTCTTTGTCACAAATGTTGAATTTATATCTTTAATTATTTATGTACCACTTTTATCCATCGTGTATTGCTTAAATGACAGTCACCCGCACTCTTAATCAATTTTGTTTACCCTTTTCGGTATATTATTTATATGTAAACAAATGGCTCGAAAAAAAATAAAAATAAAATCAAGATTCTTCCGGGTTATATGTTTTTGATGTATAACTTAAAATTTTGTTTGGCTAAATATTATCGATTAAGTTATAGATTGGTAACGTATATCAAAAAAGAATATATAAAAATTTTGTTTTTTAAAAAAAAAAACCTGAAAATATTGGTAAATAAGCATTTGTTTTTAAATTGTTGGATAGGCGCCTGATCATATAATGGACGATAATAGAAACGATAAACAAATACGAGTTTGGGTTTTAGATGATGAAAAAACATTTCTACAAGGCATAGTAGTATCCAAAGAACCGCTAAATGAAAAAGCAAGTGTAGACAAATTTAGAGATGTTAAAATATTTGATAAAAATGAAACCAAAAAAATTCCTATAAAGGACATATTTCCAATGAACCCAGCAAGTTTTGATAAAGTTGAAAACATGTCAGAGCTCACTCATTTAAATGAACCTTCCGTACTTCACAATTTAGAAAATAGATATGCAGATGATTTAATATACACATATTCTGGATTGTTTTTAGTGGCCATCAATCCATATTCAAATATACAATTATACACCCAAGAATATATTAATTTATATCACGGTTTAGCAAAAGAAGAAAATAAACCACATATATACGCCATTGCCGAAGAAGCATACCAGAACCTTTTGCATGAAAAGCAAAATCAGTCAATTTTGGTCACAGGTGAATCAGGTGCAGGTAAAACAGAAAATACCAAAAAAATCTTACAATATCTAGCCGCAATTACATCTGCAGATGAAAAGAATCTGAAAATTACCTCTAGCGACAGAATTATTGGTACCGAAATCACCGATAGTTTTGAAATGAAAATTTTACAAAGTAATCCAATTTTGGAATCATTTGGTAATGCACAAACGGTTCGAAACAACAATTCATCACGTTTTGGTAAATTCATTAAGATAGAATTTGACGAAAGAGGCAAAATCAATGGGGCCAATATTGAATGGTATCTTTTAGAAAAATCTAGAGTTATAAATCAACATCCTGAGGAAAGGAATTATCATATCTTTTATCAGTTTTTGAGTGGTATTAATGATGTTGATTTAGAAAGAAAGTATAAATTAAAATCGAATTCAATTTTTGGATATAAATATTTGGCAGATTCTAATTATACAATTGCCGGAGTTAATGACCAAGCAAATTTTAAAAAATTACTATCAGCACTTCAAACTGTTGGCTTTGATGAAATAGATATTGAGAATATTCTAATAGTTATATCGATTATTCTTCATATTGGTAATATCGAATTTACATCTCAAAAAGCTGAACAAGCAAGTATTAGAAATAAAACTGAAGATTTAACGGAACTACTAGGGGTAACTGATACGGACTTCCAAGCTGCCATTTTGCGTCCAAGATCGAAAGCTGGTAAAGAATGGGTTTCACAATCAAAAAATGCCCATCAATCACGGTTTATATTGAATTCTTTGGCCAGAACTCTTTATGAAAAATTGTTTTCTTACATAGTAGAAAAAATTAATCGATCTTTGGATCATGGTTCTATGACGGTAAATTATATTGGTTTATTGGATATTGCTGGGTTTGAAATATTCAAGAATAATTCTTTTGAACAATTATGCATTAATTATACTAATGAAAAATTGCAACAATTTTTTAATCATCATATGTTTGTTTTAGAACAAAGTGAATATATTAAAGAAAATATTCAATGGGATTATGTGGATTATGGAAAAGATTTACAATCTACTATTAATTTAATTGAACAAAAGGTTGCCCCATCGGGTATTTTGCCGTTGTTAGATGAAGAATCCATTTTACCAAAGTCTACAGATGATACGTTTTTTGAGAAATTAATATCTAGTTGGGAACGGAAATCTGAGAGATTTAAACGTTCGAAATTAAAACACTGCTTCATTTTGAAACATTATGCGGGGGACGTTGAATATAATGTTAATGGTTGGCTATCAAAAAATAAGGATCCTTTAAATGAAAATCTGACCACAATCTTGTCTAATTCGCAGAACAGTTTAATTTCGACATTTTTTGCATCTGAAAATATTGAAAAAAATAATGACAAGATTGAAAAAAAAATAATTCGTAATTCCAGTAGATCATTCAGAACTGCCTCGGCTCGTCATAGGGAACAGCAGCTTTGTTTACTCGATCAGTTAAGTACAACCCATCCACATTTTGTTCGTTGTATTATTCCTAATAGCAAAAAAATGGCAAAGAATTTTGATAGAAAACTAGTTTTGGATCAGCTGCGCTGTAACGGTGTTCTGGAGGGAATAAGAATTGCAAGGGAGGGTTACCCAAATCGTATTTTTTTTAAAGAATTTTTTGTCCGTTACAATATTTTAGGTAGAAGCGACGTAGAGTTTAGTAAGGGAAACTTTAAAAAAAATTGTGAAATCATTTTGTCGTCTTTGCATTTAGATCCTAGTTTTTTCAAAGTGGGAAATACTAAACTATTTTTCAAAGCAGGAGTCCTTGCAAAATTAGAAAATAAAAAAGACAAACGATTGAGTGATATTATTATTGCTTTAAATTCTGTAAATCGTGGGAATTTAATTAGAAAAGAAACTACTGACAAACTTAAAAAAATTGCTTCTGCAAGGGTCATTGGTAACACCCTTAGGATTTATAATGAGTTAACGAATGATCCATGGTTCAGTTTATATATCAAAATTAAACCGTTGTTATTTTCAAATAAGGATATTTCCAAGACAAAAAAGGTAAATGAGCAGCTCAAGCACTTGGAGGTCAAGTTGGAAGAAAAGCAAAGGCAAAATACAGAAGTGCAAAAAAAAAATGCCGAAATTAGTGAAAATTTGAAGACAGTTAGGGCATTATTAAAGGAAGAATCAGAAAAACTTGAACTTAAACAAAAAACTTTGGAAGAGATAGAAAAAAAGAAGGTACATTTGGAAACAAAATTAGCTGAATCTAACGCAATTAAGGAACATTTGGCCGCTCAGAAAAATGAATTTATGAAAAATTATGAAAAGTCTACTAAGGAAATGAAAACCATTAGAAGTTTAGTCGAGCTAAAGGGGGAAGAATGTGCTAAATTGAATTTGCTGAACGAAGGTTTAAAGGTCCAACTTAATGATTTGAACGGTTTTCAAATGTCGTTAAAGGACGATTATGATTTGATGGTTAAAGAAAATAAAAAACTATTAGCTAAACTGGACAGTCTGATGGAGCAAAAAAATGATGCTCAAAAAGAAATTGACAAAATAAAAAGAGAAACCTCACTCTCGGAGAAAAGTCTTGACGTTAAGTTGGTAACCTTGGAAAAAAACTGTAGTGCAGCGAAAATGAGATTACAAACTTTAGTTGATGAAAATATTGACCTTAGAGCTCAGATAGATGGTGCGAAGAAGGATCAGAAAAGTCTTGCAAAACAGTTATCTTACAAAGAAAAAGAATTACAGAGATCAAAAGAAAAGATTGAAAAATTAAGCTCTGAAATTCTTTCAGTCTCTAAACAACGTGAAGAGGGTACTTCAAAACATAATAATGCAGTAAAGGAATTAAAAGATGCAAGAGATAAATTATCGGAATCAAGGATGAAATTACAAAAGCTGGAAAATGACTATAAACTATTACAGGAATTGGAAAGCAAAAGACAGGAAGACGAACATGGCCTTGAATGGGAAAAAATGAAAAAATTGGAATGCAGATTAGCCGAGGAAGTTTCACTCAATCAGTTCTTGACCAAAAGGTTATCATCAAGTAACAAGGAAAACATTAGTTCAAATGAATTATTTATACCACAACCAGATATGACGAAAAATGAAATAATAGAAATCTACAATCATATGAAGTTTGATCTTGATCAAACTACAAAAATGTTACAAATGGAAATAAATGAGAAAAAAACCTTAATATCGAGGTTAAGAGTCACTGAAACAAGACTAGCCTCATCCTCTTTTGACAGTCAACTGAGCAAAGCTCAAATAAAAAAGTTAAAAAAAATTATTGAAGATGCTGGTTTAGATATTAGCTTGGATGAAGAATTAAAAGAAGTTACAAACCCCGATATTAATATTGAAAAGTTGATTTTGGAGGTAGAATACTTGAAAAGAGAGTTAGAATCAGAAACGAAAGCTCATTTCGAGGCTGAAAATGTGGCATCTGCGTTGCACAACAAGTTTGATAAAATACAGAGGGTAGATTCTGCTTCTGAGATTTATAAATTGAAATATGAGGCTAGTGAAGAACGCGCAAAGCTATTAGAAGGCAAATTAAAAAGTTCGATATTACATGACAAAACGAACACCTTTAACGCTGACATTTTCAAAAACAGGGAAAGTATTGGAAAATATGAAGAACAAATTCGTTTTCAAAAATTAGAGAATTTTAAGCTCCAAGAATATTTGAAAGATTCAACCAACGAAATTACTAACCTTACATTGAAGATTAGGCAATATAATTCAAAAGAAAAGATGTTAGGAGAGCAAATTCACAGAATGGAGCAAAACTTGAACAGCAGTGAAAAACAAAAGGAAATATTGAGCAATTCCATGAAACAGCAAAAATTGCAATATGAAAATTGCCTTAATGACTTACATCAAAGCGAACTTCAATTGAGAGAATATTCACATGCACTAAAACAGGCCGAAAATGATGTCAAAAGTATAAGTTCTGTTCTTGAAAATTTGAAATCTCAGATCAAAAAGAAGGATAAAATAATATGGACCAGAGAAACTGAGCGAAATGATTTGGATATGAAATTTCAAGAAGCCATAATAGAATTAAAAAGGGAACAGGAAAAAAACAGTATATCAGAATCAGATATAACTCACTTAAAGAAGAAACTTGTTGAGGCTGGCGACCATTCACAGTACGTTAATGAAATCGAGGCTTTAAAAAGTCAAATTGAAGGTAATTTTAAAAGTGAAACAATTTTAAATAAGAAAATATCAACTTTAAAATATCAACTCGAATCTTTAACGGCTGATTCAGAGGCCAAAATAAATGATTTACTCAAACAAACGGCACATTATACACATTTATTGGAAGCTATAAGCACAGAAAAAGATGTACTCGATACTAAACTGAAAGAACAAAACGAAAAACACAATATCTTGATTGAACAAAAAAATAGTCTTTCTGAAAAGGCCGAATCATTGGCTCAGAAAAACGTTCAATTAGATGCAGAGAAGAATGATTTAAAGGATAAATTGGATAGTTTGAGACACGAGTTTAGTAAATCAGTTCAGGAGAAAAACAAGATGTATGATGATATCAAATATTTAGAAGAAACTCTTCAACTTCAGAAAGAACAAAATACAAGAAACGTCGACCTGGTGAAAAAATTGCAATTTGAAGTAACTGAATACAAATCGAAGTTTGATGACGAAAAAAAAAATACAATTGATTTATTTGAAGAAAATCAAACATTGAGGAAGCAAAATGACCAAATGCACAACATACTCGGTAACTTGCAAGAAAAACTATCGGATACGACGGAAAAAGATGCCTATATGAAAAAAGTGAATGATTTAGAAAATATGTTGTCTAATGAGACCGACTCAAAGTACAAAGAAATTAAAAAGACGAAAAATCTGGAAAGAATAGTTGAAGAACTTAAAGAAAAGAATCAACAACAATTGGACGTTATAAATATTGCAAATAAAGATAGACAGCAATTTGAGTTGACTGTTATGGGGTACAAGGATCAAATTAGCGAATTGGAAAAATTATTATCCACTCATGAACTCAACTTGAAAAAGTCCGCCAGGGAAAAATCAAACTATCAAGGTAGGGTTGTGGAATTGGAAAAAGAATTAAATTTCTGGAAGCCAAGTGGCAATCCAGCGAGTGAAGAAATAGATAAGAATATGTATAATTCGAGTGTTAACACAGAAAAGGCTTTCACATAACCATTGGGGATAATAAGATAGACACTATTACATCTTAGATATTATATACATGTTTTTTTTTTTTGTCATAAAAACAAAAAATGAACTTGATTTTTAAATATGTTTATAAAATCACCACATTTTAAGTAGTTCAAATCAAAACCACCTTGATTTTTGTTTTTGTTTAGAACCGTTTTCGAGTTCAGAATCATAATTTCCAAGACCGTAATTTTTTAAAATATTTTCAACATCACCAAAAGCTTCTCTCTTACCTTGCATAACGACACTTGCTTTCCCAGTTCCTCTACCATAATTTTGAACTTTACCCGTGAACACGGTTTCGGCAACACGTCTAATATCACCGGGAGTTACTTTCTCAATCTTTGAAATCATTTCTTCTATAGGAATCCTTTTATTATGCAGTAGTATTTGCCTACCCATATCTTCTAGCTCAACCAACTTTGACTCTAAGTTCATTAACAAGGAGGATTTTAGCTGATTTTTGGCCCTTGAAACTTCTTCTTCGGTCAACGCCAGTTGATCATTTGCAAAAGTATTACTGAACTGTAATGCAATTATTTCAACAGCTTGTGATGCTGCCTCTGGAATACAAGATATAGAAATACCAAAAATACCAGAATCAGAATATGAATGATTAAAAGCTACGCAGTTTTCAATGAAATAATACTGATTCAAGACGTGTGTGTATAATCTGGAATACATACCTTTCCCTGGACCGCCAGCGCTGAAAGAGCCACCGCCACCAAGTAACGTCTGTAAAGTAGCCAATATGTAAATATCAGGATGATCAATCGGTAAACCTTCAAAACCTAATTGAATGTGGTATAATTCGGGCAGGTTTCCAAAAGTTGGCGTCGGTGGGATGCAAGTTTCACCACCTGTGTAATGAGCAATTTCTTTAGTTATTGGCGGATGTGTCGATTCCCAATCTCCAAAATGTTTTGTGACATAAGCTAATGCCTTTTCATGCGGTACACCCACGAATGCTGCGACAGTGTTTTCAGGAACATAAAATTTGTTCCTGTAATCATTCAAATGATATTTAGATATGGATGGAATAAGCTTACGTGGACATAATAAAGGTGAACCAAGTGTTTCACCAGAGTAGGCTGTTGTGTGCAATAATTCAGGTAATAACAAGTCTGGCTTTAACCATATTTCATCAATTTCATATTGTGTAGTTAATTTTTGTTCTTCCAACTCTTGTTGTGTAATGGTTGGAAATCTTACAGTTTCAGAAATTAACTTCAGCATCTTACCTACATCATTATTGAACACGGACGCTTGGTACATCATTGTTTCTCTCGACGAAGTACATTGATAATTGCCACCAAGCAACTCCAGTGTTTCCGCCATAGATCTTCCGTCTATATGCTCAGTACTTTTGAACGCCAATCGATCCAATATATGGGTACAACCTTTCAAATTTCTTTTCTCGTAACGAGAGCCTGTATTAATGTACATTCCCAAGGCACTGAAATGGCCTGCCTCATTGGATGTTCCCACCCTAAGTCCATTTGGCAGAGTTGACACTTTGAATCCGTTCTTGGCAACACTTGAATATAATCGGTTAGCTGAAGTTTTAAGCATAGCTGTGTCAGATTCTTTTAAAAAACTTTTTAGTTCTATAGTTCTTTTATATTTGTTTAAATCCACTCTGAAGGAACTTCTTTTTTGTCATATTTTTCATTCTGTGTTATTGCAACAGAAGATCATGTTATACGGTAAATATTTGCTTTCAACGGAATGACTAACAGTTGAAAATTCCAGGAACATTAATAGCAGGCTGAAGTGAGTTCAAACAAAGATGGGGCTTTTTTCAGTACCATAACCTTTACATTACGTTATTAGCTAAGTTTTGTGTCAAGTGCTCGAGTAAATAAAGGGCTTTTTTATAATAAAAATGGTTCGTAGTTTTATCATTAGAGTTCCTGCATCATCAGCCAACATTGGTCCAGGTTACGATGTTTTGGGTGTCGGTTTATCGTTAAACTTAGAATTAAGCGTCACTGTTGATCCTTCGCATTCAGAAGATACTGATAAAGATACAAATAATTGTAAGCTTTCTTACACTGAATCCAGTGAAGGGTTTGAATCTGTCCCGTTACAATCCGACGCTAATTTAATAACAAGAACAGCTCTATATGTCTTACGTTGTAACAACATTAGAAGGTTTCCCTCGGGAACTACTATCCATATCCATAATCCAATTCCATTAGGTCGTGGTTTAGGCTCTTCTGGTGCAGCTGTAGTCGCTGGTGTTATGTTAGGTAATGAAATTGGTCAACTAGGTTTCTCTAAACAACGTATGCTAGATTATTGTTTGATGATTGAACGTCATCCGGATAATATCACAGCTGCTATGATGGGTAGCTTTTGCGGATCGTTTTTAAGAGATTTAACCCCACAGGAAATCGAAAGACGCGAAATTCCATTAGCAGAAGTTTTACCAGAACCATCTGGGGGTGAAGATACTGGTCTTGTTCCACCATTGCCTCCAACTGACATTGGGAGACACGTCAAATATAACTGGAACTCAAAGATTAAATGTATTGCCATTATTCCACAGTTTGAGTTATCAACTGCTGATTCCAGAAGTGTTTTACCAAAGGCTTATACCACTCAAGATCTAGTCTTTAACTTACAAAGATTAGCTGTTTTGACTACCGCATTAACTTTGGATCCACCAAATCCTGATTTGATTTATCCAGCAATGCAAGATAGAGTCCATCAACCATACAGAAAAATCTTAGTTCCTGGTTTAACAGACATTTTGCAAAGTGTTGTTCCGTCTACCCATCCTGGTTTATTGGGTATTTGTTTGTCTGGTGCTGGACCAACAATTCTAGCTTTAGCAACTAAGAATTTTGAAGACATTTCTCAAGAAATAATTAACAGATTCCGTAAACACAATGTTACTTGCGAATGGAAATTGTTAGATGTTGCCCAGGATGGTGCTAGTGTTGAACACTTATAAGAATCCGATAAATTTCAACAATATACATTAATATACTTTACATTTGCAATATATTAATTATATACCCATTTATTACATTTATATATACAGAATATAATAACAATTTTGTTTTTTTATATATTGTATTTACCCGCACATAATACACGTATGTTTCTTACCCGCCTAGAATCTGAGCTGCAAAAAAAGGTTTAGAAACTTGAAAAAGCAGCACTTAAACACTATGCTGCAACATTGAATTATTGTCTTTATTATTTCAAAGAAAAATCAATTTAAGTCTACTTAATTTGAAATTAGATAGGAACGATTATTATTTATACGTGATAGACAACATTATTACTAATCAGTCTTGTTACGCAATCATTTTGTATTAAGCTACAAAAATCATATTAAGTAACAAAAGCAGTGTTACACTCAATTCAAAATGTCTACAACCATCAAAGATTCTAAAGATGATAGTATGTCATATAAAATCTCATATAAAAAAATATTCCACTATATTGTTGCGTCTGTTATTATGGTATATGCCCTTTACAAGTTGTTTACTGGTCATGGTACCGATATAGATTTCGGTAAATTCTTATTAAGAACATCTCCATACATGTGGGCTAATCTTGGTATTGCCATGTGTATAGGTTTATCAGTTGTTGGTGCAGCATGGGGTATTTTTATCACTGGTTCTTCCATTATTGGTGCAGGTGTACGTGCTCCAAGAATTACGACAAAAAACTTGATTTCTATTATTTTCTGTGAAGTTGTTGCTATTTATGGGTTAATCATTGCTATAGTTTTTTCATCCAAGTTAACTGTTGCCTCCAAAGAAACATTATTCTCCAAATCTAATCTATACACCGGTTATTCTTTATTCTGGGCTGGGTTAACGGTAGGCGCTTCAAATTTGATCTGTGGTGTAGCTGTGGGTATCACTGGTGCTACTGCAGCAATTTCCGATGCAGCTGATTCGGCATTATTTGTTAAAATTTTAGTTGTCGAAATTTTTGGTTCTATTTTAGGTCTTCTTGGTCTAATCGTTGGTTTATTGATGGCTGGTAAAGCAGCCGATTTTCAATGAATAAATTTACGATAGCTTCGCAAATGCAGAAAAATAACCGCGTACTATGTTTAATGTGATTGTATAGTGTATTTATAGAGATTTTTGGACACATAAGTTTAAAAATACAACTCTTGATATGTCTATTTATCAAGTTTCTTACAAAAAAAAAGAAATGACACATCTCTTTTTAAAAAAAAAATCTATTAAATCATTTTTTTTCCAAATTAATAGTATATAATATGTATATGTGATCAAATCCATTCATATGAGTATTATTGGCTGGTTGACACAATCTAATCTTCAGCTTCGTAATTTGGATTCTTTTTTAAGATAACAACACCCTCGATATTGCTTGCGTAACTAATATATTCATCCGTTTCTAACTCAGCTCTTTCGCCATGCCCCAATAAAACAGGAGTAGATTGTGTAATCCATCCAGTTATTGTTTTTGGTTTACCAGCTTGACCTACTGTTTCAACAGCTTGACCAACACGAACATTAACTTTAACAGGTTCACCCTCCTCATCCAATGTTAATATAAATTTAGGTCTAACACCACTATTCAACATGTAGAATAATTGATGATGTGTTAGCATAAAACTTGGAGAAACTAACCCAACAAGGACAGTCAGTAAAGATGCCAAAGTAACTTTATTAAGAACTCCTGCATCATTAAAAACGTCCATAGTCATAGTACCTTTGCCTAAATGAACCAAACCTTGGGATAGTCTGGTAATAAATAATGCATCTTGATCACGAGAATAATAACTTGCTAGTTGCCTTAGCAACTGAGCTAATCTAGCATTATTTGTACCGACACCACATAAACCCATAGCAAAAATAGAGTTCATAGAAACATCTAAGTCGGAGTCATGAGAAAAACGAGTTAAAGTATCAAAAACCTTCATTTGTGGATCTGCAACAGAAACAAGACCCATAGCTAGTGGAACCATACGGCGGATATATTCATTACCGTAGTGCATTAAATGACCGAAGTGACGCAAAGACATTTCTTTACCAATATTTTCACCCATAGCAATCAATGCAATACCCAAAACAGCAAAGCAAGATTCTTCCGTTAAACCAGCCTCTTCCTCAAGCTTCTCATTTTTTTCTGTTTCAGCCTTTTTTTCTTCATCTTCTTGCTGACTGTCGCCAACATTTTTCTTCTCTGTTTCAGTGCCTTTTGGATTCTCAGCAGATTCTGCGGATTCTTCATCGATGTCCATACGATCACCTTCATTATGAGAAGCATCGCCATTTAATTCACCAGAATTATCCAGTTCAGTTTCATCTGTATTTTTTTCACGCAAAAAATCTTTTATTGCGTCAATTTGCCCGCCTGTACTATCATCATTATCTTCTTCTTCCTCTTCGTTTTTGGTTGCTTTTGGAGTTAAGCGGTGTAGCAAATTTTGAATTAATAAAACATCTCCAGTACCAGTATAAGCACACGCATTGATCAACACTTCAATAGCTGCAGTCATCGGATGTTCTATAGCACTTAATGTTTCAATAACGTCATCTACTTGTTCGCCTTGTTGTAAATATAACAAACCCAAAGAAAGGGCTAAAAATCTAACCCATTCAGATTTCAATTCAACAGCGGTACGTTCTAAGAAATTATCCATAATGGAAGTAGTGATATCGCCATTACAAGTACCTACGAATATATGCGACAATGCTAAACATGCCATAACTGAAGTCTCGATTCCCAGAGAAGTATCGGCAGCTAATGGCAATAATAGGCCTAACACCTCTTCATTTTTACTACCTGCAAATGCAATGCCTAAACCAAGGATAGCAGCGGAACTGACCTTAGTGTTACTGTTTGTGACGTAATCCTGTAGTAATAATAGAGCTGGTTCAACCTCCCCATCGTGAACACCAGTAGCAGATATACCAATACCTAATAAAGCGCCTGCCTTAATTTCAGTTTCCTCAACATATAAGTATTTATCTAATTGCTGTAAACCATCTAGGTTCCATTGAAAAATAGAGCCGATACTTGCCACAGCTGAGGTCATACCGTCACCCTTTGTTTTATAAACCCAATTGTCATTGTCAACAATCAATTTATCATTACAATAACCTAAATTTAAGAAACCATTAACAAAGGAAGCAGCCAAATTTTGTTGTGCAGAGTCTAATCCAGAGGTAGAGAATAATGACTTGGAGTTATCTAAATGACTTTTGTAAATATCTTCAGGCACCTTTGGAATAGTTAAGTTTAATTCCTTGGCCAAATACAGGAAATTTTCAGATAATTTTGTATTTCCTATGATTTCCTGAATACCTTCGTAATTAAATGCAATTTTCTGCGTAGATAAAACATAACCTAATTGTTGATGCATAATTGGGTCGCTAGTGGCGTCAAAAACTGATCTTATTAAACTTTCGTCACCCAATCTGATAGCTAAAGCCAAAGCATCAGTTAACTGGGATTGACTCAATAAAATAGAGTAGGCTGTTTTTAAAAAGGAAATATCATCAGGTGGTGGTAATAGTGGAACGCAGGCAATCATATAATTACAAACTCTCTTGTATGTATTTTCGTCAATGAATTGTGGAAGCTTTTCAATTGATTCAATTTCCAATAACAAATCCACTGCCTCTTCTTCACCATTGTGCTTTAAAAAGTACGGAACAATATCCAACGATAAAGTTAAAATTTCGTCTTTGGAAAATTCAAACCCGTTAGGAGTTGGAGTGGAAGCGACTGATTCATCGGAAGAATTCAGATTTGCTTCTTTTTCAACTTGATCGTTATAAATTTCGCCGATTTCTAAAGCTAAATGACGAATGTATTCGTGACCCCAACTCTCAATATGGGTTTCTTCAGATAAAAGTCTAAATCTTAAAGACTCATGCTTACCGTTGTCTGAATATGTCATTGATAAAATTGACAAAATATCAGCTAATAATGATTTCATTTTTTTGTCAGACCATTTGTCATACACAGACGAAAGATCTGGATAACTAGGGCGCAAAAATTTCAGCGGCTTTGGAACAGCGGTCATCGAACTTGTAGAATTTTGAATGAATTTTTTCAATTGAGTTAAAGATGATTCAAATAGTTCAGCATTGCTTTCTTTTAATCTCAGGACAAGAAGTTCTAAATCTTCTTTTAATTTAGAGTCTTCTTCAGATAGCTGTTCCTCCTCCTCTTTTTTTGATTTTTCTCTAGATAAATCACCAGCGGTGTTTGTTGTAACAGTCTTTTCAGATTCTTCTGTTTTTTTGATTTGTTGATCTAACATTATTATTTGTAATGCTGTATTTATTTTTAAAAAATATTATTATCAATGCCAAAAATATTAAGCTATGACAATGTGTTTGTTCAATATGTATTATTAACTATCTTTTTGCAATCTAGTATATATTAAACAACTATTTTCTTTTTAACGTTTTGCCACCGGATTGAAATCGTTTTGAACGTCGCGTTAGAAAAAACAATCTTTTAGCTACAAAGGGAAATGGGCCAGAAGGAAACATGATCAAGAGTATAAGAATTGAAAAAAAAATATTTCCCTCACAAGGTTCTCCATTGGTTCTTTTTTTCTTTTCATCAAAATAATTATTCTTTTGTTATCAAAATTTATGTACGGAATATATATCATGCCCAGCTCACGAAATCACCATTAAAGGCGTGGGCAACCCAGCTCAGTAACTTGTCGTAGATTATATTGTTCGCATTGTGATATTTAATGCTGTGGTCAGAATCTGGAAAAACATGAACATCATAGTTTTCAATATTATTTAAATTTAACAAATCCAAAAACTTTAGAGAATTTTGAAAGTGGACGTTATCATCCCCAGTACCGTGCATTAATAGGAATCTTTTACATCTACCGATGGATGTGACGTTACTTACACTTGAATGTAAGTAGCCGTTTTCGTTTTCTTGAGGAGTATGCATATAGCGCTCGGTGTACACAGAATCATATAACCTCCAATCCGTAACAGGCGCTACGGAAATACCATATTTAAAACTCTTGCCTGCATCCATCTCTAAAGTTTTTAAAGTCAAATATCCACCATAAGACCATCCAAACAAGGAAATCTTCTCTGAATTTACAAATTCTTTAGAGCTGTATATTTCAGCAGCTTTAATTTGATCGCAAGCTTCGTAGTAACCTAATTTACCCCTAACTAAAGCCCTAAACTTCCGCCCTTTAAATCCTGTACCACGACCGTCGACAACAACTACAATCGCATTTAATTGAGATGCTACTACCTCGTTAAATGCAATATTAAAACTTTTTATTACCTGTTGAGAGTTCGGACCTCCGTAAGCAAAAAAAAATACTGGATAATAATCAGTCAATTTATAATTAAAATCATTAGGTAGAATTTCGTAAGTATTTGCAATTATCTCCTCATTATTTTCGTCAGTACCAAGTGAAAGTTTTTTAAATGATTTTTTTGGAACGTTATACAGCGATAATCTTGCCTTTAAATCATCGTTCTCTTCAAGGTAATATAGTGTTTCACCTATTATGTTCCCTCTTAGCTTTCCGTCACGAGAGGAAGATCTTAAATCAATAATTTTTTGGTATGGAATATCGGGACCTTTATATGTTAATAAGGCAAATCTTCCACTTGCAGAAAATGTCGCATCATAAACACCTGCTTTCGATACGTCTGTTACTTCATGTATATCACAAGGACGGTCCAAGCTAACATAGTACAGGTGTCTTTCTGTGGAAGAAACTTTCGTTGCAATAAAATAAATTATGTTTTCACCATAGTCTAAAGCCAATGGTCCATTTACAACTTCCCATTTACCTGAAGTCAGTATTGTTGGTTCAGATGAATTTGCAGGAGAAAAATATGCCAAGTGGTTATATCCATCAACCGGAATCAGGTCTACGTAACCATCGTTGAATCTTTGGCGCAATATGTTTTTCGGAATATATAAAGTATTATGAGTAATTTCCCACCAACCACCTATAGAAAGTTCGCTTCTTGTAGCGAGTGTGGATTTTGATTTTGGATTAACCTCAATTATTTTTAGTACATCAGACGATCGATTGGTTACCTTTGCAACCAATTTCGTACTACCAACCCAAATTACTTCTGTAAGCAAGATATCAGAATCGTCAAAATGTTTTTCAATATGCGCCTTATACGATGATTCTTCCTTTTTATCAAAAATATATAAATCAACTTTAGGATTCGGCGTTCCACTTTTTGGGTACTTGATACTACGTATTTCAGGATATACGTCGTCCGTTTGCTGAACGTAATATGGTATCTGAAACTCAGTTACTTTTGTTTCATCAATTTTCAAAAATGCCAAATAATCACCGTTTAAAGACCACCATAGAACACGATCAGATTCAAACACTTCTTCCTCGTAAACCCAATCTGGCTTGCCATTAAATACTTGAGAACTACCGTCGTATGTTACTCTAGTAATAGTATCCTGATCGCTCGTAGAATAAATAAATATATCATTATCCTGAATATATGCAATATCAAGTGAGTTTGAAGACCATTCTGTTAAAGCCAAATTGTCTCCAATGTGGTCAAAGGTTTGTTTCATGCCATCATAAACAAAATAAGAGGCAAAAGTAGAATGCCTCCAGTTTTTAACTGTATTAGTCCGGATTAATAATTTTTTCAAATCTGGAGAGGCATCAACTCCTTCAATAGTAAAATTATGACCATTTTGAACAAACGTTTTTCCCTCTAATAAAACCTTTTGGTAATTATCATCGGAAACTGATTTAACTACATAGGTATCGTTCACCCACGTGACATATAGGCCCATATCTTCTTCAGCAAGTCTGGTTTCATGTAGCCATTGCAAATTGCGATACTTTGGTACAAAAGTGCCGTTTCTAAGATTTTCAAACGACACTTTGAGAGAGCCATCTTTTGTTGTGTTCCCGACAGGCAGCGAGTAATCTGATTTATCACCTTCATAGGAATGGTGTGTATGCAAAGACGATACTGCTTTTAAAACAATTACACTCCCCCAAATTATGAGGCCAATTATTGCACCGAAGACTATTAATTTGTCAAATAGGATCTTATTTCTGCCCCTAAAATGATCTTCCGGAATCCTTTCAGGTTCATCTTGTTGGTCATTTATGCCAGTTGCAACAGAATTATGGTGAATGATGTCCGAATTTGACATCAAAATACGACTGTATTTATTAGTATTTATTATATAGTATTATTAATGGTAATATTATTAATCACTTCGAAAACTTCAAACTTTTCTTTAATTAAGTTCCTTTTTTAGAAGGAATTTAATAAATGCGCGCTTTTATATACTTATTTGTTTTTCCTTCTTAAATTTTGAGTCAAAACGGATTTTTTGTCCTTTTTTAAAGATAAGAAAAAAAATTGCGATTCACTGAAGAGTGTTTTAACTCGTATGCTATCATAAATAGTATATAGTTACTACAAAGTAAAAGGAATAGAGCTATTTGAATTCAAAAAAAGAATAAAGTTATTTTTTCTTGTTCATAACTTGATTTCCCCGTCTATCACTGTAACTGCGTTACCACCTACATGATATTCTATGTGTTTATCAGCGATTTCAATTGTACCTTGAATGATACCTTCTCTTCCCAATCTTCCACCCTGTGTAATTTTAAAAAATGTTGTTTTTTCAAAACTATTTAAATCTTGCAAATATCTGATAAAAGCTAAGGCACCACTACCGCAAACGGGATCTTCATTTACGTTTACTGCCGGGGCGAATGCCCTTATTTCATATTCTTTGGTATTATTATACGTCTTTCTAGCCCCAGCCAATATAATACCGGTGTGACTGTTTGTCTTATTGATATCCCCCAATTTCTTGAAATCTGGGGCAGCATCAAAGCATTTTTCAGAATCTTCGACAAGACAGACAACCCAGCTTGGACCAACTTTTACTAATTTAGGTGTTTCAATAAATGTAACACCCAAAATGCTGCTAAATTTACTCTGTAAATCAAAAGATATATTTTCTACTTTGGATTTTGCGGCCTTAAATTTAATAGCGTCATCATCTGTGATAGTTAATTCTACTGTACCGACGCCACATTGCTGGTAAATTTTCAAAGCTTTTTTACCAGAAAATTCCATAAATGCTTTACAAGAACCAACTGTTGGATGACCTGCAAAGGGTAATTCGTTAACGGGTGTAAAAACTCTTAATTTATAATCGTGATTTTCATCAGTTGGCTTAAATAAAAATGTGGTCTCAGATAAATTAGTCCAATTGGCAATAGTTTGTAATTCTTCTGTTGTTATCTGATTTTCATGAATTCCCATGCAATTAATAACAGCCACAGGATTACCTTTAAATGGTTTCTTTGTGAAAACATCAACTTGTTTAAATGGTAAGACTAGAGGCATTGTTTTAAGATATTTCGAGGGCAGCTTTTTTCTTCACTGTTGTTTACTGCTAACTTGGCTAAAACTATTTTTTAGAAAGCAAATTTATAAGCAAATAATAAAATAGGGTAACCGTAAGGTTATTTGGAACAATAAATAATTATGTCTTTATATATCCTACTTTACAAAAAGCAGTAGTTAGGTTTCTATATATTATATATTTATATCAATAATTTGGCAGTAAAGATAATATCGCTAGATATATCTTTATTTTGTTTGGAGCTAGTGAAAAATTTTCATTGCAGTCAGGTTAATCAACACTAGTATTATAAACGTGACAATTTCCTAATTTTTGGCAGAAATATATATATGTATTGTATTTAAAAATAAATTTATAAATTTCTGTAGATCACACAAAATCCACCGATGCTAATAAAAAAGATTGGTAAATCTGACTTATATAAACAAAATGATTTTGCTTGCCAGCGTTTCCCTTTTTAAACTCTGTCGAAGCTGAATATTTTTTATTCTCCACAACCTGATCACATTCATTCATCGAAAATAAATTCAGTGAAAACAAAGTTGAAACTTCTAAGAAACTTTCCCGTTTTCATTTTATAACTAGACCGAGTGAAATTTACTTCGACACTTCCAAAAATATGTTGGTCTCTGAAAATTCATATACAAAAAACTTAATCTTGTTTTATTGTTGGTGCTTTTTCTCAACCAAAGCAAACTTGCAATGCTTACTTTTTTTTTTGTTTCTCGAGGAGCTAGTATAGTAAGAATTCCTCCAATGATGTTAATATATATGTGTTACATGTCATTTTAATCAAGCAGCTATAAATACTTTCTATCTAAACCAAATTCTAATTCCCTTTCTAAATCAAAAAAATTGTTGCCACCTTTATTTTCAAAACCAGCATTTACATTCTGGTTTGTACCATCAAACCCTACAGGAGAAGCAAGAAGGTTCTCCTGTGGTCGTGGAGGAAAATCGGTATCGTGAGCTGGTAAGTCTTCGGAATGAATACCAAAATCTTGTAAATTATTTTGAACATGCTGTTGTTCCCTTTGATTAGCCAGTGATTGCTCTATAACATTGCTATTACTTTGAGCCTCTTGGTCGTAAGTATTTTCGTAATTCAATTCTTGCGGTTGCTGTTTTTCCTCCTCTTGTTGTTGTTGTTGCTGCAATTCGTGTTCTTCCAGTAAAGGTTGTCTGACAAATCTTCTAAAATCATGTACTTCCTCTATAACCATTTGTTTTAAATCTTCCATATCGTTTACAACTTCAAAACTAAATTCAAACTTCTCTGCGCATACAGGTTCATCAACTGGATCATGCCATATAGATAGATAAGGATGTTTTAACGCCTCATCGACTGTGATTCTTTTTTGTGGATCAAAAGCTAACATTTTTTCCAATAGATCCAGGGCATCAGGATTTGCTTTAGAAAATAAATTTACAAAAGGAACTTTTGGGATGTAACCTAACTGATGAATATATGCCTGGACATTTTTAGAACCAATTCTTCTCAAAGTTTCATCTGATGGCGTACCTAATACTTCCAATATTTGATGCAACTGATTTACATAATCTTTTCCTTTAAATATCGGTTTTCCCCCTAAAAACTCTGCTAAAATACAACCGGTAGACCAAACGTCAATTGCCTTTGTATAACCCTGGTAACTCAGCATAATTTCGGGAGCACGATACCATCTGGTAGCTACATATTCGGTTAGAAACTGATTATTTTCCATTGGATTTTCTGAATATCCTCTTGCCAGACCAAAATCACAAATTTTTAGTTGACAGTCTGCATTTACTAGAAGATTGCCTGGCTTTAAGTCACGGTGTAAAACATCTGCAGAATGGATATACTTTAAGCCACATAAAATTTGATAAATAAAACTTTGGTAGTGTGCATCAGTCAAAGGTTGGTTTGACTTTATAATTTGATGCATGTCACATTCCATTAATTCTTCATACAAATATAATCCATTAAAAGTACCATCTGGGCAAAACACAATATCAATATCGTATAAACAAGTAATATTCTTGTGACCTCTAAAGTGCCTTAGTAATTTTAATTCACGTAAAGATCTTTTACATAACAAAGTTTTAGAAAAAACATTGGTTACTTTTTTAATCGCAACAGTAGTCTCTTCTAAAGCGTCTACAAATCTTGCGGAACAAACAATACCATACGCCCCATGTCCTATTTCCTTGATCAACTGAAATCGTTTATCGACACTAAAGTCTTGGTTGAATACTTTGAATGTATGTCTCTCAACATTTTCTTCCATGACTCCCAAAAATTAAGATAGATATATATTTATGCACTTTTGTTATCTGATGTAAGGACCAGGCTTTTTTCTCAAACAATTTTTCACTGTTTGCAATTGAAATTATGTATTCTATAGCTACTTTAATATGCACTGCAAATTAAATGCTTCAAATAATATAGTTTTGGTTTACTGTTATTAAGTAAAATTTTGAGATCAAACTATATTTTAAAACATTTACGCATCGCAATCTCGGCTAAAAATAGCTAGATTGATCCAGGCCGACGTCGGTTCTGCTCAATCAAACCATTTTTCAATGTATACGTTTTGGAATTTTTTGGCAACACTGTGCATCTTTTTTTTGGCAAAAAATTAAATGTTTCGCCAACAGTTTTCGTGTTTTCATGTTTCAATTTCTGTTTTCGGAGCGGCACTTGTGCTATTTTTATTACTAAGAAATTTCTTTAAAAATTAGAATTGGACACCTCACAGGTATATATTATACGTAATTACTTATATACAATAAAAGCTACGGAACGACCTCAAGGTTTCTGTAGAACTCCCTAACTTTTTCATCACTTCGAATTCTCTTTGGATTAAAATTTAAAACTTGAAGTTGTTCTTTGGAAACTGCTCGTGAAAGAGCAACGTACACTTGGCCCGCTTCGAAAATGTTCCGCAGATCAACTTTTAATCTTTGAATGGTTTGACCTTGAGCTTTATGAATAGAAAGAGCCCAACATAACATGATTGGCAATTGCTCTCTTTCGATGCCTGTCTTATTTCCTGGTATATCAACAGAAAATCTATCACGTAAAACTAGCTCATGAAATACCTTTCCGTGGCCAAGAGACCATCTTACATATGGATAAACAGGCGCACTTTCACTAGTATTTACCGCAATATTTATCAATTCCTGTAGTAAAGTTGCTCTAAATGTTGGCCTAGAATTTAAATCTTGACCGTATTCTTTTGAGTTTGCATAGATCCTATTTCCTATAACTCGAGAAACGAGTCTCATATCAACAATTAAATCGTCATCTAAAGTTCCATATGCTTCCTTCATTTTTAGTAAAAGTTGTTCTGTAGTAAAAAAAAGAACTTTACCTAAAGACCCATTTACTAAATCAAATTCTGGTTTATTTTTTAACATCATGACTTGTGCGTCCTCTTTTAAAATTAATATGCGCTCTGCCATCACTGAAGAATCCAAAAGGTTGAATTGATCAGGCCTGGCTTGATCTACAGCCTCGTACCGATATTCCTTACCAGGTAAAGAACTCAATTGACGAAAATTTGAAGCTTCGACTTCCCGCCTAGTAGCGTATAATTCAGTAGGCAAAATACCATCATCATACTGGACTTCTCTTTCAAGTTTCTTGATGGCGCAAACCATCTGTTGTTCAATTTCGCCATATCTAATGGAATTCAAAATATCGATTAATTGATTATCATGCTGTCTAAAAACTTTAGTTAATAAGATAGTTTTATGAATGCAACGTTGCCACATTTCACTCTGAAAACAAAACATCGTGACATCTTCGTTTTCTTTCTTGTTCACTGGAGGTAATTGGAAAAAATCGCCCGTTAAAACCAACTGAATACCACCAAAAGGCTTTTCATTTTTTCTTAAAGCCCTACCCATATATTCTAATTTATTTAAAAATACACCATCAATCATTGATATTTCATCGATAATCAAAACTTTGGTATTTTTCCAAAGCATATATGCATCTCTACGTTTTTGAACTCTGTTCACTAATATATCTACTGGGGCTTTCCCAAGTCCAACATTTGCCCATCTATGTAGGGTTGTACCCCCAATGGTTGCAGCTGCTAACCCAGTAGAAGCAGTCACAGCAATGCATTCTTTACCATACATCGAAGTCAATCGATCCACAATGGTTTTCAAAATTACTGATTTACCTGTACCGGCAGACCCCGTATAAAAAACGTTCTGGCGTTTCTTAAGAATTAAATCAATTACCATTTCTTGTTCTTTTGTCAACCTAATGGACACGTCTTTTCTTCTGGAAATTATGCCTGTAACTTTATTATTTAACGGTTTTAAACGTTTCGGATTTGAAAATTTTAAACCCTGAAATGATGTAGCTCTTTTATCTGGCCTCGGTTGTGAATTCGGTTCTATGTTAGGTAAATCAATTTGAGTACTTGTAAATGAAAGTTGGCGGCGACCAGATGTAATACTTGTTACCTCGTGAAATAGAGAACTTGATTCACTCTCAGTTATTTCTGTTTTCTTCGGTGAGCTTGCAAAGCTTGGTATTCTCGAAATGGCAGGTTTAAAATTGTTTACGTGGGTCACGTTCATTAAATTTTCAAGTTCCAAATCTGGGTCACATTCATCAAACGAGCCTTGTGATTCCAAAAATAATGAACATTTGATTTTCTTAAGTTTTTGAAAAGATGATAGATCATTGTTAATTTTTGATCTAGGTCCTAAATCAGGCTCCTTATCCAAATCTATTACATCATTTACTTTAGACGAAAGTTTTTCATGTTTAGATGATGTCAACTTGATGCAACTTGCAGAGTTTTTTTTGATAGCAGGCTTTTTTTGTTGGAGGAAAAAAGAAGAGATGGATTTTTGCCTAAGTGCAGATCCGTTTTTATTTTTTATTGATCCAGGGCCCTTTGGCGCAACAGATATGTTCGATCTATTCATTCAGATTACCAAATAACTCTATAAAAATTCAAATTTCTTGTCAATAATAATTAATACTTGCAGGTTATTGTTTGATTTTAATCTCTGCATTTATTATTTAAAATGTTTAGTCATTTTAGTGTATGCAAGTTAGTTTCATCTTTATTTTCACAGCACTAATAAAGCCTTCCGCATCGCAAACTTTCGCGCCTTTCCCTCATTAACATCAAAACAAAAGATAAATAAAAATAAAAAAACTAGAAAGGGCAGACAGAACTCACTAATAAAACTTTCCTTGAACTTCATTTTTTTAAAACAACGTCTACATACAAATATACGACATAAATTAAGCTCTATACAGTCCCAACTTCTTGACATTATTATTTAGCCATATTACAGAAGAAAGAAAATAAAACGGACATGATCAAGAATCCACAAATCATTGGTGGTCCAAATTTATCTTCGTAATTTACTGCTCTTTTCAACCTGATATCCACTACCCTCTTAGCATACACTATTACGATATAAACTAAAGTCAACAATGAAGTCAAAAAAAACCCAATAGATGCTAACATTGTGGTAGGAGTACCGTAAGTTAATAATGCAGTCGAAACACCTCCCAATAAGATCGATATGGACAGCCATGACAAAAAAGTTCTTTCCGTAGCAAAATAAACCTTAGGTTCAACACGAACTGGAACACAAATAGTCTTTCCTGGTGGTGCTCGTACTTGAGTGTCAAAAACTGTACCATTGGGAATTTTCGAGATCTGATCACCATTAAAATAATGATCAAAGAAAAAAACAGCAGAATAATAACTCTTGGAGATAGCGTTAGAAGCATGTATGATCTTATTCTGATAATAAGCCGCATTCTCACTCGGTAAATAATGCGGATCTGTTGGGTTTGTTGGATGGGGAGCAGTGTTTGTGATTGCTCCGTATCCACCATTACCTTCTTCGACATCTAAACTGTTACCTGGTGCATCAGCCATTGCAGCAATCAATGCCGCATCATCTTCATCATCTTCGTCCCCGTTCACATCATCAAAACCAGGCTCTCTATCAGGCCTAGTAATATCGATATGGGTTGGTAAAGCAGGTTTTCTAATATCAATATCCATTTGCGGCAACCAAAATGGAATGGAATCTACCTTGTCATTTAATAAAGTAGCGACACCATGAATAAATTTGGAAAATTTTGGTACTGGTTCAACAAGATGTGATCCCACTAATTCACGAACCCACTCGGGAGGTTCTTGACCTAACTGTGTTTGCAATTTAACTTCCAAAACAGCATATGGAAATCTACAAATATCTTGTTCGTCCAGTTGATTGAATGGCCAATCAACCCCAATATCTGTCCTTCTCCAATTGCCATGAGTTCTATCATAACCATCAAAGTTATCTTCTCTGATCATAGACAGTTCTGTATCTAGTGAAATACGAACTCTAGCATCACCTGGTAATTGAAAAGCAGTTCTGTTATAAAATGATCTAACAACGGGCCTTAACTGTTTTTTTAAGTTTGTATACTGAATTTCAGTTGCTAAAGCTTCCAAATTTTCAATTTCTTGAATTGATTTTTTACCCTCTCTGCGCATCTTTAAAAAAGCCTGTTCAACGGTGTAATTACCAGTAAGAAAATCATTAACATGACGTTCTTTCAAAGCAAATCTAGCTTTGACAGATTTTTCACCCGTCCAATCTTCTCTATGTGTCTTCCTTTCAACAAAAATAGTATCTGAAGACATACCACCATACCATCTCAATCTATGAGCTTCAGCCCCTTCGTCTTTTCTTAAACGACCGTAATATAAATCTAAATCTTCGTTATCATAGTAAATAGAAGATACAGCAGAATCTTCTTTTTCAAATTCTTTATTAACGTTAAAAACCAAAACAGGCAAATGCTTCAAAATAATTAATTTTAATTCAGTGATATTATCAGGATGAACCCAATATTTAGTGGTCTGCCTAACAAAATTTTGTTGCTTTCCACCTGCTGAAGAATCACCAACTATTGGACGACCTGATGTTCTAACAATATCATATAATTGAGATATTTTTACGACCAAATCATCGTAATTTTCTTTGAAAAAAGGTTTAGCATCTAATCTAACAGCAAATACTGGCTTTAAAATAAAACCTGTCTTTTTATCATGTTTTTTAATAATTTTTTGAAAGCCTGTGTAATTTAATCTTGAAAACTTTGCCAAATCGTGGACATCAGCAATAATATCACTCAATTCTTCTTCAAGAATTTCGAAATCCAATTCACTTGGAGGGGTGTTTGAATCTAATAAAGAAACCGTATGTTGAACCTGTTCCTGAACTTCCTTGACACGTCTGACAACTTCACTGTGTTTAACTTTGCAAAAGGTGTAAACTTTATCTAACTCAACTTCTAGGGATTCCAAGAACGCGGTTTCTAAATCTTGAGACCACTGGTCATCATTTTTATCCAAATTCTCTTCAAGTTCATTTTTCAGATCTTCGTAAGAGATATAATAATAACTGTATTGTCTAATAAGAGATCTGCTCAACGTTTCACCAAACTTCATGATTATGATTTTTCTAGGGATACGCTAGTCTGGAAAAATAATCAGAATAAAGATATTCTTTGGTTCTCAAAAAAAAACTATCTTTATAAATATAGACACTTTTATATAATTTCAAGAGTCAAACAAACTATAATATTTCAATTTTTGTTATTGTTTTTCTATTGTGTTTTTTTCTCTGTTTTTTTTCGAATATTTCACAATTGTTGCTTTATTGTAATATATTCATTTTCCCAGTCCCCTTTCGCTGTCTTAGTGTTTGCTGCCATTTGACAGACGCACTCGCGGTGTGAAAAACAACAGTTGCGCGCACGTGGCCTGCAAGTACACTAAAAATTGCTGGGCTGCGCCGTCCGTCCGTGCGTCTGTCTGTCTGTCTGTCTGTCTGTCTGTCTTTCTATTTGTTTGTTTGTTTGTCCTCGATCCCAAGATGCACTGTTAATAGTCAGTATGTATTTAGGGTACGTATGTATCTTTCTACGTATCAATTTTATATGACTCGTCCTATAAACCGCTAAAAAATGTCCCCATTAAATGAGACCTCTACGAAAATTCTTTAATGACAGCCAAAATTGCTTCAATTTGTTCTTCACTAAATCTAGAATCACACTCTTCTACAATAGAATACAAATGAACCATATTATCGGGTAACTGGTTGATGATTTGTAATTTTTCAACTTTGAACAATTCAAATTCATTTAATTTTAATACAAACTGGCTGAATATATCATCATTCATTTTGCAAATAGCAGATTTTTCTAACTCATTCCGCTCTTCTTCCTGTTCATCTTCTTGTGGAATATAATTTTTATTAATTTTTAGATAAGATATAGTATCCCTAGTAATGCTTTGTAAAACTGGATGGTTATAAGGTCTTTTGCTTCTATGTTTCTTCTTACGATTTTGTTGTAATGAAGCCAAACTTGCATCATCCCAAAGGTGTGAACTTTCCAATTTAGTTAAAAATTTTAAAACTTCATAATCACTTAAAAATGCATCTCTTTTTTCAAGAACTTTCATACTTAGTTCTTTAATAACAGGGATGTTTCTTTTTTATCTTCCTAATAACAAAATTATTGCAGCCTTGTTTTTTTTTTTCGTTGTAATTTTCAATTTTTTAAGCTCATCGGGATTCTTATCCTGTAAATTTACCATGAAAAAAAATCGTTTTAAACGTCAAGAATTAAATGAAATAGTTAGTAATAATTAATTTAAAATAAAGGTAAACAAATTTGGTAGTATTAAGAGTTGATCAAAAAAATATTGGGTTTTTCTCGGGTTTCTTCTATTACAAATACTTGAAAATTCTGAATCTTCCATAATATAAAAATGACAGCAAATTTATTTTTTAAAGGTATTTGTATATTTAATGTTTTTTTTCAAAACTAAAACTTTTACATTCAACAGTATTATCATTATTAATATATATATGGTGTATATTAGTTCCTTTGCAGGGTGACACAGATTGGAAAATTACACATTAAAAATATTAAAAAAAAAAAGCTAAATTTATAATTACATTAAAAACCAAATGTTAATATTAGCATTTGAATATGATAGTTTAAAATCATTTTTTTGTCAGAATTTAGTGCCATCGCAATTTTTAGGATTAACTCTATAACGGCTGTTTTGTCAAATGGGCGGTGTTATTCCTAATGTAGTAATAAAAGTCATTGTAATATTCGACCTAAACAGTTATAATCTATGAGCCCGTTATAACACGTTTTCGAACTATTTTCCATATTTGAAAAGTATAAATTGGGGGGAAATACTCCCATTTTTAATTACTCTGTTATTGCTACTTTTTTCAATAATTTTATATAGTTCTTATTTTATTATTTTTTATTATTTTGTATTTTATATACCCAAAAAACAAATTATATACGAATAACCTATTTTGCAAATTAGTATCTTTTAGTTTGATAAAACGATGTCATCTGTGAATAAACAAATAAACAATTATATAAAGCCACCAGCTTTATTGATTGCTAAACAATCTGAATATTATTATTAGAATCCCACTAAATTCTTTTAGGTATTCTTCCCAATGATTTTTATATAAGGTGATGATATTTTCCTTAATATCAGACTATTTTCTCTTTCCCAAATTATTTCCTTTATTTTATATTTTATATATATATTATATATTTTACACCATTAATTAACTGTAAAACATGTCGTTCAACGTTAATATTATTTTAACTAATAACCCATTTTCTAATCCAGTTGGTTGAGTATTCCAAGTCGGGAATCTACTTCAACAAATAAAAACCACAAACTTTTTAAAAAATTCATACAATAACAAAAAATAAAAGAAATAATACAGCTACTTATTTTGAGATGTATTTATACTTTATCTCATCCAACTTTTTGTGAACTTCCAAGTAAAACGTTTTTTCGTAACAAAAAATTTTGAAATTACTAAATTAGACAAATAACTAATATTCAACATTAACAACCGCCTATACCATTTTTATATATAGCAATATTATTTTTGGACTAAAAATTTAGGGATGTTGTTTATTTGGAGTTTTTTACAGAATATTACGTAAAAATTATTTAATGTAGGGATCTATAATCTCGGACTTGAAATATATTATTTAGCCGCTGAACGAAGTTCCACTAATCTGAGCTTTATCCATATGTATCTATATAGGGAATATATGGAACGGACGTGCGAGAAGCATGACTCTGCAATTGGAGTATTACCATATATGGTTGGAACTTACTGGAATAGGAAATAAAGGGCAAATATTGGAGAAACTTTACATGAGACTGATGGATTCAGGTCCAGAACCATCATATCATATGGAGCTTCCAACAAATATAAAGAGTCATTCATTTTTTTACTTTAAAGTATTTAGTTCGTTCTTATTTATATATGAAATGTAAGCGTTTTTTCAAATTAAAAATTATGTTGTAATATAAATTTATGTCTTATAGCCGGACTGTAACTGTATATCCCAGTTATCTATTATATATTACTTGTTCTTTTCTATAAACTAAATATAAAAGTAAATCATAAAGTAAATGTAAAAAACATATTTTATTTTCATCAGAAATATGTTAATCCTTTAATACATTTATTTTGCAAACACGAGTATTGTTTATGGTTTTCTGATTAGTAATTTGTATATCATTGATGACGTCCAAAAATTATTTGATTTTTTGAATATGGCAGCAGGTTTAACAAATTATTTTGTAAACCAAAAAGAATAATATGAAACGAACTTAAACAAGAAAAGACACTCCAAGGTATGCCCGAAAAGCTAGAATTTAATCTAGTTTTATTAAAAATTAAAAATAGAACATAATGATATAACTTTAATGGTCATACGTCAAAACTCAAGTAGTTACACAGTTTGAGAAAAGGTTTACACAGTTTTAAAGAAGTTACACAGTTTTGGTGTAATTAGTGTAATTAGTGTAATTGCAGAATAAGAAATCTCAGTTGAAATGATCCTGTTTACAAATGTAATGTGTTAGCTGTGGAATTCTGAAAAGTATAAATACCAGGTTATTATATCAATATCCTGAATAATAATTTGAAGAATTCCTTTATAATTATTTTATATAATTTTGTATCTTGAATATAAAAAAAAAATAACAATTAATTAGTTTTTGATCCGATCTTCTGAATAATATAATCTTTTATTATATTATTATTTTGCGCTTCCCATCTGTTATAATTCTGCTTCCCGTTTAACAACATTCAGCCTTGTTGGCGCAATCGGTAGCGCGTGTGACTCTTAATCACAAGGTTAGGGGTTCGAGCCCCCTACAGGGCTTTAATAATTATTACATATTAAAAATACATCATGTGACGAGAAAAGTGTCAAATCGTATGGAAAGCGTGGTATGCAAACAAGATGTACAGGGGTATTGTAGAAAGTGTGTTTCTTTAGAAACACAATTGTTCGTTGTCGAGTTGTCGACCGACGTTGAGATATAGGTTTAGATATATAAGTGAATTGTCTGCCAAAACAATTCATGGTTCTTATCCAAGGGACCAGCTCAGTTCTATAGTAGAAAACGAACGGC